>CAUYLG010052509.1:0-84394 GCA_963573385.1 Cacajao melanocephalus | reverse complement strand
ATGCTCAATCGTATACACTCTATTGCCAGGTATACACCCATAAAACAGAAATGCATGCATATGTTCACCAAAAAATAGGTACTAAAATGGTCATCTCAGCAATATTTAGTTTTATTTATTTATCTATTTTTGAGATGAAGTGATCTCCTGCCTCAGCCTCCCAGGTAGCTGAGATTACAGGTACCAGCCACCTGGCTGATTTTTGTATTTTTGGTAGAGATCGCGTTTCATCATGTCAGCCAGGCTGGTCTCGAACTCCTGACCTCAAGTAATCCTCCCACCTTGGCCTCCCAAAGCACTGGGATTACAGCTGTGAGCCACCAAACCCGATCTTACTTTCAATTTTTAATATAGTTTTTCTCTTTTTTTTGAGACCGAGTCTCACTCTGTTGCCCAGGCTGGAGCGCAGTGGAGCAATCTCAGCTCACTGCAACCTCCACCTCCTGGGTTCAAGCGATTCTCCTGCCTCAGCCTCCGGAGTAGCTGGGAACCCAGGCGTGAGCCACCACACTTGGCTAATTTTTGTGTTTTTAGTAGAGATGGGGTTTCACCACGTAGGCCAGGCTGGTCTCAAACTCCCTCCCTCAGGTGATCCACCAGCCTCAGCCTCCCGTAGTGCTGGGATTACAGGGGTAGCCACTGCACCCGGCCCCATATGGTTTTTAATTCTAGTGTTTGAAATCGCTGAGGCGCCTCCAGGCCATTCTGCAGTGGCTGAAGCACTCTCCATTCCCGCTGATGGTGCACAGGGGTCCCAGCTGCTCCACGTTTTCACCGACACTTCTTATTTTCTATTTTTATTTTCTTTTATTTTTTTTTATAAAAAAAGTAGCCATTGTAATAGGAGTGAAGTCACATTTGCTTTTTATCTGACAAAATAAATAAATATTTCTGAGTGCTAAGTGCAAGGCCACAGTGGCTGCCGGGGCAGGATGAGCAGGTGAAGGCTGCAGTGCTTTGCTGTGAGGGTGAGAAGCTGCAGCCTTCTCGAGGCCTCTGCCCTAAAGCCCTGGGGCCCAGTGGCCATAAGCCCGCCACAGGTGTGTGAGTGAGTGCTGGGTGTCAGGGGCTCAGATGCCCAACACACACGCACTACAACCTAGTGAGAGGCACAGAGGCACAGCAACCAACTCAAAGACCCAGCACAAAGGCATTCTGGAACACTCCCTCCTGAAGGGGCTTTTGAGACGATTTAGCCCAGGTATGCTGGAGATGTTCCTCTTTGGTGCAGTTGGTCCAGTTGAAAACATCTGTCTCAGCAGCACAGTGTTGACAAGGACCCTAGAGTCAACCTGAGCTCTGTGAGAAAATGCTGCCATCAGCAAGCGAGGTAGGCCAGGGACATGAGTTGTCGGTGAGAAGGAAATGTCTGTATTATTATTTATTATTTTTTTTTTTTAGAAGGGGTCTGCTCTGTCACCCATTGTGTAGGCTGGAGTGCAGTGACGTGATCTTGGCTCACTGCAGCCTCGACTTCCTGGGCTCAAGCAATCCTCCCACCTCAGCCTCCCATATAGCTGGGACTACAAATGCACAACACCATGCCTGGCTAATTTTTGTATTTTTGTAGAGATGGGTTTTACCATGTTGTCCAGGCTAGTCTTGAACTCCTGAGCTCAAGTGATCCTCCCTCCTCAGCCTTCCAAAGTGCTAGGATGACAGGTGTGAGTCATTGCACTAAGCCAGAAATGTCTTTACAAAGGAAAAAAAAGCAAGGAGCAGAGAGGTTATGTGCTTTCCCCAAGCTTGCATAGCAGGAAGGGTGGAACACAAATCGTCTGATGGCTCTTCTGTCAGATAAACGGGAATATAAATGCAAAGCACATAAGTGTCTTCTTTCTGCCAACGCAAGGGACAGTCCCTGTAGCACACGCCTGGGAAACAGGGCTGGCATCGGTCCTGTGGTTTGGCCGGAGTCCATAGCATCTGCATTCCCATATCCACTACTTCTCTGGAATGAAAACCAACACTAGCTGATGAAAGAGAATTGTAAAATCTTAAAACCGCAGGGCCAAAGGGAAACTTTAGACAGTTTCCAGTCTACTGTCTTATTTTATTTATTTATTTATTTTTTTTTTGAGAGGGAGTCCACCCAGGCTGGAGTGCAGTGGCACTATCTTGGCCCAATGCAACCTCTGCCACCCGGATTCAAGCGATTCTCCCACCTCAGCCTCCACCTAGTTAAGACTGCAGGCGCCCACCACCACGCCTGGCTAATTTGTGTATTTTTAGAAAAGACAGGGTTTTACCATGTTCGCCAGGCTGGTCTTGAACTCCTGACTTCAGGTGACCCATTTGCCTCAAACTTCCAAAGTGCTGGAATTATAGGCGTGAGCCATTATGTCCAGCCTCTAGTCTGCTGTTTTCTAACGTGATGATTTCATGGGGGGAAAAAAATCAGTGGTTAAAAAATAATAAAAATTTTAAAGTGAGAAAATGCCAGGTAACATTTATTTTTAAGTACCACCTGGGTGCCAGGCACTGCATTCATGACCCCAGATCTGTCCATTTTGATGAGATTGCCAGCTCAGCCTGCATGAAATGCTGAGACTCCAATAACAGATTTCCTTCTTTGCCTTGCCCACCAGGAATGGAATGTCATAACTGAAGGTGGAACTCACATGTATTGTTAGGACTGTATGTATATTAGTTTCTGGGGTTGCCATGACAACGTACCACGAACTGGGGGACTTAAACAACACAAATTGATATCCTTACAGTTCTAGGGGCCAGAAGTACGAGACTAAGATATTGACAGGGTTCCCTCTGAAGGCGCTGGGAAGGACCTCTCTTCTAGCTCCTGGTAATTTCTCAGCTTGTGGCAGCATCATTCTAATTCTCACATGGTGTTCTCTCTATGTGTGTCTGTGCCCAAATTTACCCTTTTAATAAGGACACCAGGGCCAGGCATGGTGGCTCACGCCTGTAATCCCAGTACTATGGGAGACTGAGGCACATGGATCACGAGGTCAGAAGTTTGAGACCAGCCTGACCAACATGGTGAAAAACCCCATCTCTACTAAAAATACAAAAATTAGCTGGGTGTGGTGGTGTGCACCTATAATCCCAGCTACTCAGGAGGCTGAGGCAGGAGAATTGCTTGAACCCAGGTGGCAGAGGTTGCAGTGAGCTGAGATTGTGCCGCTGCACTCCAGCCTGGGTGACAGAATGAGACTCCTTCTCAAAAACAAAAAATAAAAATGAAAAATAAGGACACCAGGCTGGGAGCAGTGGCTCACACCTGAAATCCCAGAGCTTAGGGAGGCCAAGGCAGGAGGATCACTTGAGCCTAGGAGTTTGAGACCAGCCTGGGAAACATAGTGAGATCCTATCTCTACTAAAATTAAAAAATTAGCGGGGTGTGGTGGCATGTGCCTATGGTCGTAGCTGCTTAAGAGGCCAAGTTGGGAGGATCACTTGAGCCTGGGACTTAAGGTCGCAGTGAGCTTTGATTGCATCACAGCACTCCAACCTGGACGACAGAGTGAGACCCTGTCTCAATAAATAACTAAAATAATAAGGACGCCAGCCATATTGGATCAGGTGTCCATCTATTCCAGCGTGACCTCATCTTAACTGGACTCATGATATATCAATGACTCTATTTCCAAACAGGGTCACATTCTGAGGTCCTAGGGTTTGTGACTTCAACATATGAACTTTTGTGGGTAATGGCCACCTTCTCCCCATGTCCTCACATGGCCTTTCCGTGGTATGTGCTCATGGAAGGCAAGTGAGTGAGCTCTCTGGGGTCTCTTCCTATAAAGGCACAAATCCTACTGGATCAGGGTCCCACCGTTATGCCCTCATTTAACCTTAATTCCTTCCTTAGAGGGCCTGTCTCCAAATACAGTCATACTGGCAGCTAGAGCCTTACCAGATGAATTCTGGGGGCACAGGCATTCAGCTCATAATAACATGTTCTGCATTTCTATGTAGGAACCATACCCTCTGGCTTCATCTCATCCTGTACCTCTATTTTCCCTTGGTATTTCTATAGTCTTCTTGGAGCAAAGCACATCTTTATAAATACAAAATAGTGGAACTGTCCTGTGTTGATACAGAGAAGCCGGAAGGAAAGCTTGGTCATTTCCTTGGCTGATTGGTCATTTCCTTAATTCTCTTCTGTCCCTGAGGTCAGAGGTTTCACTGTTGTTCTTCCAAGTGTCTCGGGGTCTCCTGGGGCTCCCCCTGGAGCTCAAGGCTGGAGGGGGATGAGGGGATGAGGGGCCAGGCACACAGAGCTCCAGGTTCCCATCCTCCTGTCAACCGGAGCACAATTACTTCTGTTCTGTGGACTGGGCTTCCACGTGACATGCCATGAATACGTGTTTGAAAACCCTGCAACCCAGCAGGAACCACCAGCTTAGCCAGGAGAAAAGAGCAACTCTCCTCAAGCCCGAGAGTCCACTCTCTCTTTCTTCTTTCTCAGTCAATGGTCAGGCAGTCTACAGCAAAGAGCCCTGATGAAATCGCCTGGTAATTTGAGAATCTGGGAGATGAAAAATAAAACGACCAACTTCCGTTAGCAATAGGACTGTCTGTCATGGGCCTTACAGCCCGGGACTCTAGGATTTGAGAATTACAGGCCGCTTCATTTACTGGACCACTCAGCACTCACTACTGGTGCCAGGCACTGGGGCTCTAGGGCCGCTGCCCCACAGGTGCTGAGATGAGAGCCCCCTGGGCAGGTGGGTCAGCTGCTCAGCAGAGGTTGGGTTTTCGTGTAGGGGTACAACAGACCAGAGGGTGGTGGAGGGCATGGCCAGCTTCAAGACCTGCAGGTGGTGGTGAGCAACAAGATGCAGCCACACCTATGACTGGCTCTGAGCAAGCTGGGACCCCCGAGGATGAGTCCCCTGGCTGCAGACAGGAGCAGGGGCCAGCTGGGGCCTAGGGCATCATGGCATCATGTCCTCCAGGCATCATGGAGACGCCAAGTTAGGGAGACCACCAAAGGGGCAGGGGAGGCTGAGAGAGTGAACGCTTTCCTTCGGGACAGTTTAGACTCTCCAGAGCTTTCAATTGGATCCCTTTGCTTATTTTTCTGGACTTCCTGGCTTCAGAATTTAGAAATTATCATTATCTGCAGTCCCAGGAATAGGGTGAATTCCACTGCAGGATCTTGATATAGTGCATGTAAGGCCTTCAAAGCGGAGTAACTTCATTAGTTTGCTAGGGCTGTGGTAGCAAAGTATCAGGAGCTCAGTGGCTTAAAAATGGGCATTTCTGCTCTCACAGTTCTGGAGGCTGGAAGCCAGGATCAGGGTGTCTGCAGGGTTGCTTCTTTCTGAGGCTGTGAGAGAGAATCTGCCCCAAGCCCTCTCCTGGCTTCGGGTGCTTTGGTGCAATTTTTGGTCCTCCCTGGCCTGTGGAGGCCTCACCCTGACCTCCATCTTCATGTTCAGAGGGCAGTCCCACTGAATGCATGTCTAAGTCCCAATTTCCCCGTGTCACAAGGACACTTGTCACATCAGGGCCTTCCCCACGCCAGCATGACCTCATCTGAACTAAGTACATCTGCACTGGTTCTATTTCTAAATAAGGTCACATTCTGAACTTCTGGAGGTTAGGACTCCAACATGTGAATTTGGGAGGGTGTGAAATTCAACCCATAATGGTAACTAACTGGCTTGGATTTTAGGTAAAATCATTAGTGGTCATTTTGACACAGAATAACGGAATTGTTTTGTCTAATGCAAACTCCACCTCTGCCATCCATTCAGCAAATACCTCCCGAGTGCCTGTGATGTGCCTGGCACTGTTCTGGGCTTGGAGGAGATGCAGTGAACGAGAAGGATAGGAATCCTGTTCCCTCGGCACCCACAAGAGAACCGTGATGAAGGCCCACGTGAATTGTGGATTTACCCTACCCCAGGCTGTGATCTGGCCCTTAGCAGATCATTTCCTCTGTTCCTCACAGCAGCCCTAGACGGTGGGCGTGCTTATTACTACCCCACTTCACAGAGGGGAAAGCTGAGTCACAGGCCCAGCCGGGTTTCTCTGAGCTGCCTCTCTCCTCCCTCCAGGTGCCGGTCAACAACCATTTGACCTCCATTTAAGTTGATGATTTATGGTGACAGAATTTTCCAAACAAACATCAGGCTCCCCAGCATGAGTATATTTAAGAAGCAGTTGAACTCATTAGCGGGGTGTGGTAGCATGTGTCCCAGCTACTCGGGATGCTGAGGCAAGAGAATCATTTGAACTCAGGAGGTGGAGGTTGTAGTGAGCCGAGATTACACCACTGCACCCCAGCCTGGGTGACAGAGCAAGACTCCATCTTAAAAAAAAAAAAAAAAAGGGAAAAGAAAAAAAAAAGCAGTAGCTGAACTCAAGCAGCAGCCCTGAACGCCGGGCCCTGTAGCTGCTGTCCCACTTTTGGGAAGCAGCAGCAAGAAGGGGACTGAGTTCCACTTCGAACCCCGTTCTGCAGGAGAGCTAGATTCAGCTCCAGCCCGTGGATGTGGACTCTGGAAGCAGCCACCGGGTCACCAGCTAACCTCATGTCATCCTCACAGCAGTCCAGTGGGATGGGGCTACTTGGTTGTTATTATTACTGATTGTGATAAAATACACGTAACATGAAATTTACTATTTTCCCCATTTTAAAGTATACGATTCAGTGGCATTTAGTGGGTGTACAAGGTGGTGCAATCCCCCCACCCCGTATGAGTCTGCTCTGGCCGACATAACAAGACACCACACACTGGGGGGATTACATTTTTTTTCTTACAGCTCTGGAGCTGGAAGTCTAAGGTTTAAGGTGACAGCAGGCTGAGTGTGGAGGCTCACACCAGTAATCCCAGTACTTTAGGAGCCCCAAAGGGAGGATGGCTTGAGGCCAAGAGTTTGAGATCAGCCTGCGCAACAAAGTGAGACCCCATCTCTACAAAAAATAAAAATTAGCCAGACATGATGGCATGTGCCTGTAGTTTACCGGGGAGGTTGAGGCAGGAGGATTGCTTGAGTCTTGGGGGAGGATATGGTGAGCCAGGATTGCATCACTGTATTCCAGCCTGGATGACAGAGCAAGACCCTGTCTCTTTATTTAAAAAGAAAACAATAAAAGGAAAAAAAGGTGCCAGCAGGGTTGATTTCTGGTGAGGCCTCTCTTCCTGGCTTGCAGACAGCCCAGACTTCTCCCTGTATCCTCATGTGGTCTTTCCGCATGCGCAGAGAGAGGCAGGGAATCTGGTGTCTCTTCTTTTTCTTATAAGGACACCAGTCCTATGGAATCAGGGCCCCAACCTTATGACCTCATTTAACCCTTATTACTTCCTTATAGGCCCCAGCTCCAAATACAGTCACCTTGGGGATTAGGGGATTCAACATGTGAATTTTAGGGGGAGGGGGACACATCCCATTCCCTAGCACCTGCTCTCTAGTTCCAGAAGTTTTTCATCAGCCCACACAGAAACCCAGTGGGCAGTTCACTCCCCATTTCCCCTCTCCCAGTCCCTGGTCACTACTAACCTACTTTCTGTTTCTATGGATTTACCTGCTCTGGACAGTTCATAAAAATGGGATAATAGGCCGGGCATGGTGGCTCACGCCTATAATCCCAGCACTTTGGGAAGCCAAGGTGGGTGGATTGCTTGAGGTCAGGAGTTCGAGACTAGCCTGGCCAACATGGCGAAACCTCATCTCTACTAAAATACAAAAATTCATCGGGCTTGGTGGTATGTGCCTGTTATCCCTCAGGTGGCTGAGGCTGGAGAATGGCTTGAACTGGGAGGTGGAGGATGCAGTGAGCCAAGATTGCACCATTGCACTCCAGCTTGGGCGACAGAGCAAGACTCCATCTCAAAGTAAAAAAAAGGTGACATAGTATGTGACCTTCTGGGTCTGGCATCTTTTACTTAGGATAACGTTTACTATGCTAAGAGCTATTTATTATCTTGATACATACTATTTGTGCATATTGATGGGGTCCACGTGATAGTCTGATACATGCCTACCACGTATAATGATCACAGCCAGGTGTTTAGAATATTCATCACCTTGAACGTGTATCATTTCTTTGTGTTGGGAACATTTCAAATTATTTCTTCTAGTTCTTTGAAATATACAACACATTGTTGTTAGCTATAGTCTCTATCGTACTGTCAAGTACTATAACTTATTCCTTCTGTCTAACTGTACGTGTGTACCCACTAACCAACCTCTTTGAGCTATTTTTGTTGTTGAGACAGAGTTTCACTCTGTCGCCCAGGCTGGAGTGTAGTGGTGGGATCTCGGCTCACTCCAACCTCTGCCTCCTGGGTTTAAGCAATTCTCCCACCTCAGCCTCCTAAGTAGCTGGGATTACAGGCAAGCGCCACCACACGGGGCTACTTTTTGTATTTTTAGTAAAGATGGGGTTTCACCATGTTGGCCAGGCTGGGAACTCCTGGCCTCAAGTGACCCGCCCCCCTCAGCCGCCCAAAGTGCTGGGATCTCAGGCGTGAGCCACCACACCTGGATCCTAGTTTTTTTTTTTTTTTTTTTAGATGGAGTCTCACTCTGTCGCCCAGGCTGAAGTGCAATGGCTTGATCTTGGCTCACTGCAACCTCTGCCTCCCGGGTTCAAGTGATTCTCCTGCCTCAGCCTCCCAAGAAGCTGGGATTACAGGAGCCCACCTCCATGCCTGGCTAATTTTTGTATTTTTAGTAGAGACGGGATTTCACCATGTTGGTCAGGTTGGTCTCAAACTCCTGACCTCGTGATCCACTACCTTGGCCTCCCAAAGTGCTGGGATTACAGGCGTGAGCCACAGCACACAGCCCCTAAAGTTATTTTTTAAGCGCATTTTTGCAGAGGGAGTCAAGACTGGTTGTTTTCACGCCGCTGTCAAATGCAGTGCCTGTTGGGAGCTGGGAGGTGGGGCCTGGGCTGGATTGCTCCTAGGGCAGCTCCAGCGTGAACACTGAAGTCCAGCCAGCCACACTCAGCTCAACAGGGTGAAAAATACTTGAGCAGCTGACTTCCCTTCTCAGGGCACGCGCCTCCAAACCGGGGCAAAAGAGACTGCCACTCCCCAACAGGCCCCCGAGCGTCGAAGGGGAAGTTCCCTAATGTGCTTGGTCACCTGCCTGGGGCTGAGGAAATGCTGCCTCTGCTGGTGGCTTTAACATAGGGACAGCGGGGCCAAGTCTCTGCCTGTTGCCAGTGGCTATGTTGCCATCTGGTGGCTGGAAGGAAACGCTGTGGCCCTGTGAATTCAGGGAGGAGTGGGCTCCGGCTGAGCTCCTCCCGCCCACTCGGAACCATGCGGGGCCTTCACAAGCGTCCTGAGTTGAAGGGAAATGACAAGAGTTTCACAGGGATTCAGAGTCAGTGTCAAAACACAGGTTTTTTGACAAGGGAAGATGTTTATGGTAATTTGCTACACGAAAGGCAGATTACAAAGTAGGATGTACAGTATAAACTACTTTAAAAAGTGTTCAAGTGTCTATATTTCTTTGTGTCTGATTGCAGAGGGAAATGTCTGATAGGAAATAAACCAAGGTGTGAACAGTGTGAGGCCATATCCGATTGTCAAGAGATTTCATGAGAGAACGCATGTGATGCATGAAGGCCTTTTTTCTTTTTTACTTATTTGTATTTTCGGATATCTTTTCCTGTTGTACATGTATTATTACTTAAGTAATTTAAGAAAAAAGAAGTGGCTGAGCACAGTGGCTCATGCCTGTAATCCCAGTACTTTGGGAGGCCGAGGTGTGAGGATTGCTTGAGCTCAGGAGTTTGAGACCAGCCTGGGCAACACAGTGAGACCCTGTCTCTACAAAAACATTAAAAAATTAGCAAGGCATAGTAGTGTGTGCCTGTGGTCCCAGCTACTCGGGAGATTGAGGTGGGAGGATCTCTTGAGGCCAGGAGATCAAGACCAGCCTTGGCAAGATAGTGAGACCCCCATCTCTACAAAAAGTAAAAAAAAAAAAAAAGTAGCCAGGTGTAGTGGTACTCGCCTATGGTCCCAGACTATTTGGGAGGCTGAGGTGGGAAGACCACATGAGCATGGGAGGTTGAGGTTGCCATGAGCCATGATCACCATTGCACTCCAGCCTAGGCAACAGAGTGAGATCCTGTCTCAAAAGTAGTTAAAATAACGGGGAAGAATGCCAAACGCTCCTGGAGCAGGATGGGTGATGAGTATCATGAATACAACAGAGCAAGTGTCTCTCCGGATCAATCCACAGCCCAGCAGTCAGCCCTGCACTCCATTCCAGGCTGCATCTGATCCTGGCTTGGGGCTTTGCCACCAGGTCATCCTGGAACTTTGGGACCCAACTCTCCTGGCTAGGTGGTATTGGGCAAGTTCCTTCACCTCTTAGTGAGTCAGTTTCCCCAACTGTCTATGGGGCAATTATGAGATACACCATAGAGGGTTCTTATGAAGCCTGAGTTGATTTGTGGAGCGTTTGCCATTGTGCTGTCACGATAGACACAATGCATTCTTGCCACTGTCATTATCCAGCAAGTCACTCACGTTTCACGGTGTCTGTACAATGAGGGATTCACACTAGATCAGCGTGCCTTCTAGTTCTGTCCTTGCACTCCCTGCTGAGAATCATCTAGAAAACCAGCTAAATGCAGATTCTTAGGCCTTGCCCCAACCTATAGAATCATTTTCAAACATCTGCATTGTCAACAAGTCTTCCAGCTGAGTCACAAAAGGTTGAGCCCACGGAAATAAGATATAATTGCTAAGGTCCCTTTCTGCTCAGATGCTGGGGGTTTTCTGATGACCTGCCCAGCCTCTTGGCCTCTGCTACCAACTTTGTAATGGAAGCCACGTCTTGACCCTGGAAGGTTCTGCAGAATCCTAGCCATGGGCCATTCTTAGAAAATCATAGAGCACTATGATGGAAATTCTGTAGCCATTGCACAGTCAGGACACTGAAGACTAGTGAGAAGAGGGCATTTGTCACACGGTCAGCCAGGGATGGAGCCAAGAACACAGTCCTGGTGTCCTGACTGGGATAAAAGGTGTGTACACATATGCAGACACACACACACATGCACACACACACACACGCACACGCATACACACACACACAGACACACACACACAGAGTTATTCTTGCTGTGGATGGCCCATGCCGTGTGTACAGCACAAGGTCAAAATCTCGTCTGCTGTCAGATAATGTGCTGTCCAAGTTTGCATTCACGCATATCCAAGCCTTTTCACCTCTTCTGAGTTTTTTTTTTCTTTAGGATAAGGCTTTGGGGCCAGGGTAACAAGAACAGAAAAGGAAGAGACAGGAAATGTGAAAAGAGCTTTGGGGTTTTTGTTTTTTGTGACAGAGTCTTGTTCTATTGCTCAGGCTGGGGTGCGGTGGCACGATCTCGGCTCACTGCAACCTCTGCCTCCCCGGGTTCAAGCGATTCTCCTGCCTCAGCATCCCAAGTAGCTGGGATTATAGGCGCCCACCACCAGCCTGGCTAATTCTTGTATTTTTAGTAGACATGGGGTTTCACCATGTTGGCCAGGCTGCTCTTGAACTCCTGATATCAAGTGATCCACTTGCCTCAGCCTTCTAAAGTGCTGGAATTATGGGCATTAGCCACTGTGCCTGGCCCTCCTCCAGGATTTTTACTGAGTAAGAGTCCTGAGGTTTTTACTCAGGCTAAAAACCTTAAGAGTTACCTTACTTCATCAGAAAGCACTTATGGAGTTGCCTCTAAAAATACAAAAAAATTAGTCCGGCATGGGGGCAGGTGCCTGTAATCCCAGCTACTCAGGAGGCTGAGGCAGGAGAATCACTTGAACCTGAGAGGCGGAGTTTGCAATGGGCCAAGAACATGCCATTGCACTCCAACCTAAGCAACAAGAGTGAAACTGCATCTCAAAAAAAAAAAAAAAATCCTGGAGGAACAAGATTGCCATTTAATAAGGTGGCCATGAACTGGGGAGAGGACAAGGAGCTTTGTCTTGAAAGCTCTTGGTTTGGGTTGTCTTTGAAGACAGTGGTTGGCAGCTCAGGACAGGAATCCAGAGTTCTGGGAGGAGTAACGTGCAGACAGTACTTAAGTTCATGAGATGTGAGTGTAAGAGTTAAATAAAGAGGAAAGAAACATGAAAAGCAGCTCAACAGTCAAAGATAGGTTTATTTTGGAGAATAAGCCTGAGAGGGGCTTCTGGCTAAGTTAGGTCAGAGGCCCTCTCTCTTACAAACTAAAGGTATTTAAGGGTTCAGGGTGGGAGAGCTTACCACAGGCTCAGAAAGTCTCTGAGTCTCTTTGTCTTGCTTATCTGGGAGGGAGAGTTTTTGTGTCTGTTACTATACATCATCTTGCAGCTACAGGCATACACCCCTGAGTCTGCTTTTAGCTTCCCTATCTTAGGGCATCTAAAGGGAAAGGAATGTGCTTATTAGAGCTCACTGTTTTACTGGGACCCATTTTATGAGGGTGAAGTTTGGCGGTTATCGAAGAGACTTTCCCCCTTCCCTCTGTGCCTAAGCTGTCTTATCTGTGTTTTATCATCTGCTCTTCCTGGCTGCTTGTTGTTAGAAGTGATTTCCTTGAAATGCAGGAGGTTAGAAAGGGAGCGGATGGACTTAAAGTGGAGTTGTTTGTCCGAGATGAAGGTGCTCCTCCTCTGTCACTGAGGAGATGGCCTAGGGACAGAACAAGGACAGAGAGGAGGTCCAGCGCCTGTGCTCTTAAAGTTGGGCACCCCAACTTTAAGATGTGTGTTGGGGTAGGGGAAGGAGTCCAAGACTGAGCTGCCTGTGCATGAAGGGGTAATTGAGCGGGATGGTCCTCTTGGTTCTCGTTTCAAGGAGTAAAAAGGAATCCACTTGCTGCTGAAGTGTCCTATGTCGACTAAGAGTCATTAGGATGGGGATTGAGGATTATCACTGGGTTTAGCAGTGGAGAGGTCGTGGGCCACCTGGGCAAAAAGTGTTTCAGTGGAATGATGGGACAAGCATCGGATGAACAAGCCTTAGGAGAAAAGAAAATTAATCTAGGAAGTCCAGTATTTTGACGAAAAAGTATTCTGAAGACATTCATTTGGCAATTTGTTACTGAGCATTCAGTGTCAGGCACTGTTCTGGGCACTGAGGATACAGCAGTAAACAAAAGAGACACAAAAGTTTACATCCTGGCCAGGCTTGGTGGCTCATGCCTGTAACCCCAGCACTTTGAGAGGCCTGGGCAGGAGGATCACTTGAGCTCAGGAGTTTGAGATCAGCTTGGGCAACATAGTGAGACCCTATCTCTATTAAAAAAAAAAAAAAAAGCTTATATCCTAATGGAGGAAGAATATATAGTAAGTAGGTCAGATGATGATAACAAGACTTAGAAAAAGCAGGGGTGGGTGATCAAGGGGTTGAGGGCAGGCTGGTTTTAGATGGGAAAGTGCAGGTGCAGTGGGAGCTTGAGAAACGTTCTTTCCTACTTTTTTTTTTTTTTCAGATGGAGTTTCACTCGTTGCCCAGGCTGGAGTGCAATGGCGTGATCTCGGCTCACCACAACCTCTGCCTCCTGGGTTCAAGCAATTCTCCTGCCTCAGCCCTCCAAGTAGGTAGGATTACAGGCATGTGCCACCACGCCTGGCTAATTTTGTAGTTTTAGTAGAGACAAAGTTTCTCCATGTTGGTCAGGCTAGTCTCAAAATCCTGACCTCAGGTGATCCACCCACCTTGGCCTCCCAAAGTGCTGGAATTACAGGCATGAGCCACTGCACCCTGCCTCTTTTTTTAAATTATTATTATTTTTTTGAGGCAGTCTTGCTCAGTTGCCCAGACTGGAGTGCAGTGGTGCGATCTCACTGCAACCTCCGCTTCCCAGGTTCAAGCGATTCTCCTGCCTCAGCCTCCTGAGTAGCTGGGACTATAGGCGTGTGCCACTATATCTGACTAATTTTTGTATTGTTAGTAGACACAGGGTTTCACCATGTTGGCCAGGCTGGTCTCCAACTCCTGACCTTAAGTGACCCAAGTGCCTCAGCCTCCCAAAGTGTTGGGATTACAGGTATGAGCCACTGCGCCCGGCCCCTATTAGTTTCTAGGTTGACAGAAATAGGAAGCAAGGCCATAAACAGGAGGACAGGTGAGCTGCAGAGGTCTGAGAAGGTGTGACACAGATGTCTAGGGCAGCACGTGGCCTGGATCAAGGAGAGGGGATTGTAGGAGATGGTGAGGGCTCAGGAGAGCTGTAGAAATTGGAGAATGGCCGTCTCTCACCAGCCTGGCTGCGCTCCCTGTGGATAGCGCTGGAGGTTCACCAGGTGAAATGGATGAAGGGTTTGGTGGGTGAACAATGACCAAGGAGGGTCCGCAGCAACAGCTGAGGGACTGGATGGGCTGTAGGTGCTGGGAGGCTGAAGAGCTACAGGAGTTAGGATGAGGGAGGAGCCAGAGAAGGCCGTGAGAGAAGAGGACACGGGGAAGAAGGGGAAGGTCCACATTTGCGTGCAGCCATTGTGTTCCAAGTTCACTTCACGTGTACAGCGGGGATAACAGATGCTCGCTGAGCCAGCCCGGCAGGACCACAGTGCAGCTGATGGTTGGGAAGCCAGGAAATGAACCTGTAATGCACTTCAGGGCTGACACCCCACTCTGCAACTTTGCTGTTCTATGAAAATCCTCACCTCCTCACTGGTCTCATTGGGTACCTTGTACTTCTGAGTTACAGCTGCTCATGAGTATTCAAGGGTGCTCTCAACACAGTCCTCTGTGCAGGCAGTGCTATAAGCAGATGGCCTGTGACGTGCCACAAGGTTGCCACCTCTTCCCCTCCACAATCTCACCTTGATATTCTAGCGACAGTGCCATGAACATATCTTTTCGCAAAGGCCGTCAAGCCCTCCGGAAAGGGGAAGTACATATTTAGAAAGCCCGTTCAACGGCCAGGCCCTGGGCAGGTATTTCAGGTGGATGATCTTAACAGTCAAGCCTTGTAAAAATGCTGGAAGACGTCCCTCTCATACTATAAAAAAGAAACCCTAGAGCAGATCCTGAGAGGGTGAGTAGCTCGCCCATGACCTTGCCAGTGAGTGGCAGCCAGGTGTCAGGCTGTTCTGACCACTCAGAAACCCGCTGTACCAGGAGGGCAGGCCAGCAGATGCAGCTCTCATCCTTGCAGGGTGAGTCCTCACTGCTATTTATTTTTACACTCCTATAGTCTTTAGATTAATAAAAATGCTAGAGGAAACATATTATATAGAAAAACTTCATTTATTCAAATTAAATTATGGTATGAGTTTCATAAACAAATAAATTCTGTGTGAATACTTAGTACAAAATGCCACAAATTTCAATCTTATAAAAATGCAAAAATATTTGTAATATTATACATATATAATTCCTTTAACATGACCAACATGTACAGTAGCTGACACATGCACTCTCCCTCAAGCTGAAGCTGCTGAGACAGCATCAAGCCTTTGGCTTCAGTGACATCAGCGCTCTCTCCCACAGCTGCCTCACGGTAAGCCAGCAGACCCTCCTCTCCAAACCCCCAGCTCAAAATGCTTCAGATTATGAGCCTTCACCAGGAGGGAACTTAGCTATTCTCTGGCTAGTTAGAAGGAACAGTCATAGAGAAAGTGGGTCCTCTTGCAGCCTTTTTTTTTTTTAAGATGGAGTTTTGCTCTGTCGCCAGGCTGGAGTGCAGTGGTGCGATCTCGGCTCACTGTAACCTCCGCCTACCAGGTTCAAACATTTCTCCTGCCTCAGCCTCCCGAGTAGCTGGAACTATAGGCATGCGCCACCGTGTCCACCTAATTTTTGTGTTTTTAGTAGAGACAAGGTTTCACCATGTTGGCCAGGATGGTCTCGATCTCTTGCCCTTGTGATCCACCTGCCTTGGCCTCTCAGAGTGCTGGAAACACAGGTGTGAGCCACTGGGCCTGGCCATCCTACAGGCTTGATACCAGCCTGCCAAACTGAGAACAAGCCTCTACCGTGGAGAAGTGCAGTCCATCACTGGTCTAACTCATTTTCATTTTGCAGTGTCTTCATCGCTAGCCCCCAGAGAGTCATGCTGGAGAAAAACTGGCCCTCTGAGTTCCTATAAGTGGTGGAAGATGCTCGACTGCCCAGGGGGTCACCACAGTGGTTGTCCAAAGCAGCCAGAGAGGAGCGGATCATGGCCATGCCATCCGCCTGCAGTGGCTCACCACCGGCTGAGGAGTCGACATCTGAGTAAGCATATGCCTGAGGCTGTGTCTGCGGCATCTGGGGCTTCGCAAGTTTACCAGGATCCAAACTCAGCTTCTCCTGGTCATTAACTCCATGAGGTTGGATCATGGACCGTAACTTGCAATAGGAGCTGCCAGAGTGGCTATCAAATTCTGCCACAGAATTTTCCCCTGGGTGGATGGGAAGTTTCACCGACACTGGCATCAGCGTTACAGACGTGTCTTGGGAGAAAGAGTCTGAGCTCTGAGACTTCTCGAGGTCGGAGGTCTCGATGGCTTGGCTGAACTCCTCCAGCACGTCCGGGCTCTCGTCCCCTGCTTTGCAGTGCATCTTCTTGTGCCGCCGGAGCACTGCGGAGCGGGTGAAGCACTTGTTACAGATCTCACACGTGTACGGCTTCTCCCCAGTGTGAGTGCGGACATGCCTGCGGAGGTCACCTGATCCCCCAAAACACTTCCCTGTAAAAAGAAAAACATGTATTTATTTATTTAAACAGGGTCTCGCCATGTGGCCCAGGCTGGTCTTGAGCTCCTAGCCTCAAACAGTCCTCCTTCCTCAGCCTCTCAAGTAGCTGGGACTATAGGCACATGACACCACACTTGGCTAATATACATATACATTTGGTAGAGATAGGGTCTTGCTATAATGCCCAGGCTGGAAAAAGATGTTTTTACAGTAGCCTATCTGGAAGGATTCTCCCCTCCCTCCTAAGACACTGAACAACCCAGATCTGAGGAGAGGGGGTCACCTCACAGCTCCTGCTCACTCTGGAAGGCTTTTCATTCCTGTGGGAGGTGCTTCTCCAGCTGCGGACCCCTCCAATGTACAGTCTTTGGGTTTTGAGTGTCTCAGTGTGAGTCCTTTGATTCTCGCAGTCTCCCTGCACACGGGTACCATGGGCACCTGCCAAGCCCATGCTGAGAAACCACAGCTCTCCTCGTCAGTTTCACTGACATGTTCCTAAATCTGACACAGCCGATCTATAATTTAGAAACATCTTTTCTAAAGGTGTCTGTGTATTCGGGTGTTTTTTTTGTTTGTTTTTGCTTTTTTTTTTGAGACAAGAGTCTCATTCTTTCACCCAGGCTGGAATGTAGTGGTGTGGTCTCGGCTCACTGCAACCTCTGCCTCTGAGGTTCAAGCAAGTCTCCTACTTCAGCCTCCTGAGTAGCTGGGATTACAGATGCCTGACACCCTGTCTGGCTAATTTTTGTATTAAAATTTTTAGTAGAAATGGGGTTTTACCGTGTTGGTCAGGCTGGTCTTGAACTCCTGACCTCAAATGATCTACCCACCTCAGCCTCCCAAAGTGCTGGGATTACAGGCATAAGCCACCACACCTGGCCTGTATTCAGCTTTTGTTTTTGTTGTTGTTTTTGAGACAGTCTTGCTCTGTCACCCAGGCTAGAGCGCAGTGGTACAATCTCAGCTCACAGCAACCTCCACTTCCAGGGTTCAAGCAATTCTCATGTCATAGCCTCTCGAATAGCTGGGATTACAAGCATGCACCAACAAGCCAGGCTAATTTTTGTATTTTCTGTGGAGACGAGGTTTTGCCATGTTGGCCTGGCTGGTCTTGAACTCCTGGCCTTAAGTGATCCACCCACCTCAGCATCCCAAAGTGCTGGAGTTACAGGCATGAGCCAAGGCGCCTGGCCCTGTATTCAGCTTTTAACAAAATTTTATGCATTCTTCTCTAGGATCTATTTCCTTTCTCCGTGAATATGAAAGGTAAGGGATCTAGCTCCACCACTGGAATAGGTAAGATGAGAAGTAACTCAGCACATAACCTTACAAAGGCCACAGACTAGCCAAGAATGAGCTGCACAACTTACATGGGTAAATATTTAGAACTTTTCACTTTACATTTCAATTCTCAGCAATCTAGCTCCAGTCAAGCAATGGGCGGGGTATGTTTTTTAAAGCCTTTGAATAATCAAACTGGATGTGAGCTTACAGGCACTAAACTTTGGGCACATTTTCCATATAAAAAATACTGTAGGCCAGGTGAGGTGGCTCACACCTCTAGTTCCAGCACTTTGGGAGGCTGAGGAGGGAGACATGCTTGAGCTCAGGAGTTCAAGACCAGCATGGGCAACATAGTGGGACCCCATCTCTACAAAAAATAAAATAAAAATTAGTTGGGTGTGGTGGTGCATGTCTGTGGTCCCAGTACTCAGAAGGCTGAGGCTGGAGGATCGCCTGGCTGCAAGGAGCTGTGATCGCGCCACCAGCATTGAGTGCACTCCAGCATGAGCAACAAAGAACTTTGTCTCAAAAAAATTTAAAAAACCAAAACACTGCAGCAACACATCACAGTGACCTTTGCCTTTGTGCTTTCACGTCTGTGTTCTGCCCACAACGTCAGGCTCAGGCTCCTTCACACTAGAGTGAAAGCATATTTAGTTTCCGTGTTGTCCTTACAGCACACACTTTACTCAGACATGCCGTATTCTGTGAATTAGAAGCTTCACTGCTGCACATGCTGGCTGCTTCCAACTGTTTGTTGCTCTAACATAAGGTTTTTATCTTTCTTTTTTCTTTTTTTTTTTTTGAGATGGAGTCTCACTCTGTTGCCCAGGCTGGAGTGCAGTGGCATGATCTGGGCTCACTGCAACCTCCATCTCCCAGGTTCGAGTAATTATTGTGCCTCAGCCTCCCAAGTAGCTGGAACAACAGGCACACACCACCACGCCTGGCTAATTCTTGTATTTTTAGTAGAGAAAGGGTTTCGCCATGTTGGCCAGGCTGGTCTCAAACTCCTGAGCTTAGGTGGGATCCGCTCGCCCTGACCTCCCAAAGTGCTGGGATTACAGGCGTGAGCCACCACGCCAAGCCAAGATTTTATCTTACTTTACATCGTTACTTCACGATAAATTCTCAGTAGTTAAATTACCGAACAAGATGGGACAACCACTTCTAGCATCCTTAATATGTAGAATTTTTAGTTGTGATAGAATTCCCACCAAGAAAGGGGAAAAAGGGGGTTGTCTCTCTTTCATCTCTCAAGTAGGGAGGAGCTTGGCTCCACCTGTGTCCTGGTGTGAGGAGGGCACAGAGGAACGGTGTCCACCTCCTGCACAGTAGGTCTAGTGGGGGACAGGTGGGTTAGTGCCACACTGCTGTGGGCCTGCAGGCCCCTGAATCAGGCCTGAGTGCTGCCACCCACTGGACAAGAGGCATGCCGGAGCTGCTCTGAATCAGCTGGGGAGGATGCCTGGAGGGCAGTGAAAGCCCAGCAAACCCTCCCTATAGTAAGTGGCTAATAAACCCAGGGAGCCAGGAAAGAGGCCAGCTGGAGGAACACATGGCCGCGTGCAGGCCTGCCTCTTGGGAAGTGCAGTGAGACACTGGGAGATGAGCGGGAAGGCAGACTTGATAGGAACCATGAAGCCCAGGCGCACACGAGACAGCGAGAGTGCAAGCTGCAAGTTTCCAACACTGAAATGCTCAGCACGTGAAGGCCTCTTAACAGTGATCTGTCTATAGATCCAAGGAAATGGAAACACACCCCCACGCAAGCATCTGTACACGGATATTATAGCTGATTTGCTGAGTCCAAGAAGTCGACTACAAGACCCCATGTTGTGTGAGTCCACGCATAGGAAACGTCCAGAACGGGCAAGTAGCAAAGACAGAACCTAGAGGAGTGGCAGCCAGGGGCCAGGGCTGGGAGCGGGGTTGCTAATGGGTATAGGCCTTCCTTCTGGGGTGATGAAAATGTTCTAAAATTAGACCGCAGTGAGAGTTATACAACTTTGTCAATCCACCAAAACCCACTGAATTGTTACCTTGAAATTGGCAAATTTTACGGTACGGGACTATTGTCTCAAAGCTGTTAAAAAATTGACCCTGTCACATAACATTCCTGCTCTCTTCAGCTCTCCCCCAGTCCCCCGAAGCTGACCTTGTCAGGGTGGGAAACCACGGTTAGCGAGGCAGGGAAAGGGCAGAACCCAAAGGGTGGAGAGGACGGAAGGGCCTACTCTGCTTCCTCCACTGCAGGGTCTGAGCAGCAGCAAGGCCTAGCTGGGGAGGGAGGAGAGAATCTACCTTTAAATCAAGTTCACAGCTGCGATAATTATTTAGAACTGATATTTTATATCAGTGAGTTGAGACATTACTGATTCTTTGAGATGAAGGCCTTACTCTGTCACCCAGGCAGTGGTGCGACCTCGGCTCACTGCAGCCTCCATCTCCTGGGCTCGAGAGATCCTCCAGCTTCAACTTCCCCAGTACCCAGGATTATAGGCACACGCCACCACAGTAGGCTCCTACATTAGTGATTTAAAGTGATGAAATCTCACTTCCTAAGAGTCATCAGAATGGTCATGGAGTTGCCTAAATCTGTATCCAGAAGATCTGTGTACAATTTAAATGGAGGGACAGAAACCAAGTTTCCTCTGGTTATATGCAGAAGTCCTGCCGGTTTTGGATTCCAGTTACAATCAGAATGAGCCCCTCTGAATGGTGCCCTGAATCCAGGGTCCCTAAGCTGGACTATGTGCTGTTTCTTATTTGGTCTAAACATATCATCATAAAAGTTGCTGTCACTCATATTTTTGCCCATGATTCAACAAGCACCTCAACTACTTGTGATGGGTACACACACTCCCTCTTCAGAGGCCACGTGTGTAGGGATTCTGGCTCCAGCACTGTGATCACGGGTCATGAGTTACCTGACCCTGAGTCTCCATGTCCTCATCGGAGCAGTCAGGTGCCTGAAACCGAGGACTGCCAGCTTTCCACTCTCCTTCCCAGATGCTCAGAACGAGGCATCAAATGCCCACAAGAATGACCTCTGCTCTGTAAGTCTGGGGTCTAAAGAAGCCCACCCTGACCCTGGTATGTGCTCCTAATGCTCTGGCGGGACCACCCTTCTGCAGCCCTGGGCCGCTCTCTTTCATGTGCAGCTGCACGTCCTGCTCCCCGCCACTTTCTCAGCCACCCTCCCTCTTCCGATCTGGACCATGAGCCCTCAGTACCTGGGACTCTGTCTTAGTCACCTTTGTATTGGGAGCATTTAGGACAGTTCCTAATACCTCAAAGACAAGCAGCAAATGCCTGACACACAAATGAAGGAACAAACGAGAGATCACGTGAGGCAGTAAAAAAAACAGCACTACTCCCATTTCACCTCAGAGAAAACAAAGGGCTCATCCCAGACACGCAATCAGCTAATGAGGGCTGGGGGGCGAAGCCCTTCCCATACGTGGATGACTAGGGGACAGCCAGAAACCCAAACTCACCGCAGGCAGAGCAGCTGTAAGGCCGCTCCCCCGTGTGCCGAATTCTGTGCTTTACTAACTTCCTTTGCATATTAAAAGACTTTCCACACTCATCACAGGTGAAGACTTTATCAGCCGTGTGTGTCTTTTTGTGCTCCTTCAAATTACTGAAGTTACTAAACCCTAGAAAAACCATAACAGGTGTTAAGCTGAAGGACAGAGAACATTTTAATCAGAAATCTTCAAGAAAAATAGGAAAACACTCAGCTGTACCTCGACCACAGATGTCACACAAGTGTGGTTTTTCTCCTGAGTGAATAATAATGTGACGCTGGACGTCGCCAGAGGCTGCAAACCTAGAATGTAATTTGAAAATTCAATTAAGAGCCTTTCTACATTACTGTGGGCCTTTATAACTGCAGCTCACTGAGGGAGGAGATATCTGCCCCTGACACTATTCAGAATGGAATATGAACTGGACTGGTTTCATTTGAAATGTGCACTGAAAAAATCCTTTTCTGTTTTTTTAAGGAAAGCAGAACATGATGGAAGTGTCTTCTTTTTAAAGCACTTTTTCTACCTGATTTCATTACACTTTCTTCCTCAGTTTTATAGAGCGCAAGACCAGATACTCTATGGTTTAGCATCACTGCCTTAGGGGCTAAAAAAGGAGTCTCACAGTTCAGAGCCTAGTGCCCCTTCCACCCTTGCAGTTCTGCCAAGGTTCCTGGGGTCTCATGGGAGAGACCCTAGCTGGGTGCTGCCAACCCAAGGAGGATGACTTTGAGAGGGCCCAGAGTGACTTCTGGCCTGGTCTAGCCAGGTGCAATCCTCACTCTTTTCACTATAAAATAAAACGCAAACAGGAGCTTAGAGTCTCAGGGACCAAGATGTATGGCCATCACCCTCCACTGTGAATATCCCCAGAGAATAGGCTCTCTTCTTTCTGAGCCACAGCAGAGACTTACACCTATCAGTCCTAACACTGAGAACAAGGGAACTAAACGAAGAAAGAGAACCAGCATTCACTGAGCAGATGCTCTGTACAAGTAATCAGTTACAGGTTTTTTTTTTGTTTGTTTTGTTTTTTGAGACAGAGTCTCGTGTGTCGCCCAGGTTGGAGTGCAGTGGTGTGATCTCAGCTCACTGCAATCTCCACCTCCTGGGTTCAAGCAATTCTCCTGCCTCAGCCTCCCAAAGTGCTGAGATTACAGATGTGAGCCACCGCGTCTGGCCCAGTTACATGTTTAACAACCATTATCCCACTTAATCGTTCCTCAACACTGCCAGGCAGGCATTTTCACTCCCACTTTCCAGATGGGAAAACCAAGTTCAGAGACGGTTACTAACTTGCCTTAGACAGTAATTCCAACCCAGGCCCTCAGATGCAGAAATCTATATTCTTTACTTTCCACTATGCTTGACAGCAGAGTATGTTATATTTGGATGAAGATGTGGCATACAGACTTGGTTTTAAACACGTGCCTTGGCCGGGCAATGTGGCTCACACCTGTAACCCTAGCACTCTGGGAGGCCAAGGTGAGTGGATCACCTGAGGTCAGGAGTTCAAGACAAGCCTGGCCAACATGATGAAACCCCATCTCTACTAAACATACAAAAATTAGCCGGGAGTGGTGGCGTGTGCCTGCAATCCCAGCTACTCGGGAGGCTGAGGCAGGAGAATTGTTGAACCCAGGGGGTGAGGCTGCAGTGAGCAGAGATTGTGCCACTAAACTATAGCCTGGGCGAAACAGCAAAAACTCTGTCTCAAAAATAAATAAATAAAAAATAAGGGCCAGGCGCGGTGGCTCATGCCTGTAATCCTAGCACTTTGGGAGGCCGAGGTGGGTGGATCACGAGGTCAAGAGATCGAGACCATCCTGGCCAACATGGTGAAACCCCATCTCTAAATAAAAAATAAATAAAATAAATAATAAATAAAAATAAAAAATAAGCACATGCCTTACTCTGAAATGGAATTCAGAAGGTTCAGATTTCAAACCCCATGCAAAATAAGACACACAGTGCCCAGCAGTGAAGTGATACCATCTGAGGCAGCAGGAGGCCTATGCTCCTCGGCATCTGGAATGGGCAGCGGACAGCAGATGATACTGGGCCCTGAACTTGGCTTTCAGTGTTCAGGTAGCTACAGCAGAAAGGGAGATGTACTGCCCTCCGCAGCTTTTGTTTGCTTTCTACCATGGGCAGAGACAATGGTTTTCCTGAAACTGAATCTAGAGTTGCTTTCTCCTTGGCTTTCCCTAGCATGTGCTGACACTGAATGTGAGGACTCTGACTTCTAATTCATCCCACGACTATCTCTTGCCCCAAGACGCTTCAGTATGAACCTGTAAGAGGCAGACACTCTGTACCATTTATTTTTATTTTTGAGACAGAGTCTTGTTCTGTCGCCTGGGCTGGAGTGCAGTGGTGCGATCTTGGCTCACTGCAGCCTCTGCCTCCTGGGTTCCAGTGATTCTTCTGCCTCAGCCTGCTGGGTAGCTGGAATTACAGATGTGCACCACCATGCCCGGCCAATTTTTGTATTTTTAGTAGAGATGGGGTTTTGCCACACTGGCCAGGCTGGTCTCGAACTCCTGACCTCAGGTGATCTGCCTGCCTCGGCCTCCCAAAGTGTTGGGATTACAGGCGTGAGCCACTATGCCCGGCCTGTACTGTTTATATTTATGGTCCCATATAGCACTTAGCATACAGCAGGTATCTAAAAAATGCTGAATCAATGAATGATTAAATAAATGAATGTAAAAGCTACAGCTTCGTGACTGGTATAGTCCCGGCTGATGCCTGTTGTTCTGACACAACCACCAGATGATGGAGTACGAGGCCTGACTGACATACAGTCCAAGGATGGGAAGGAGGGTTGAGGGTGCCACCTGCACACACAGCAGGGAGAAGCTCCTCATTTACACCACAGTGCAGAGAATTCCAACTGCCACACACTTTATTCCATCTCAAGAATCAGATTCTTTCCCCAGGTCAAAATCCTACCCACCCAGCAAGACTCAGTTCCCTTCTCCCTGGGGTGGAACTCTCACAGGCTCTTACAGGCCCATGGCTTGTGGCACCTTCCACCACCTCCTTCTCTCCTGAAATCTAGTCACTCAGCTGGCAAATCCCATTTCCCCTAGTAGATAGTCACCTCCTTGGGGGCATTCATCTATTATATTTTCAGAGACATTTTTAGAATGAATGAAAATTTTAGTATAAAATAATTTTGTTCCACATAAAGCCCCATTTCCTCTTTGAGACTCCCGTCCTAGATTTTCTTTCTTTGAATTAACTTTTCTTTTTATTATTCTCTTGTGTGTCACGTGCAAAGCCAGAAGGTCTGAATTTAACCTGTTTTCTGCAGTGGCAGAGTGAGCCCACTTCAGAGGACACTGACTGCCAAAGACACTGAGACTCGACATGCTCCCTTCCACACAGAAGAACACGCCCAGCACTGACCTCTTTCCACAGATCTCGCAGATGTATGGTTTGTCACCAGAGTGTCGTCGTAAGTGAGTCTGCAAGTTACCTGCCTGCAAAAAGAGGAAAAGAAAAACACACCAATAATGAAAGCTTTTTGTTTTTTAAATTATATACATTCAAAAGGAAAACGGACACATTTAGCCAGGTTTCAATCCAACTTCCAGAAGAAGATGAGATACACACAACTCAAAAGAAGCCATGTGCAAGGGGATCAAGAACAGCCAGAGCACCTGGCCACCTGCTGCACACGGCATGCATCTCTACCCCATCCTCCATGTGAGCCCCTGGCTGTGTCCTAGCTCAGGCACGCACTATGCAGTGCTTCCCTCTTACATGACACCCTGTGGAGGCTGCTTTGGTGGTCGCCAAGCCTGTACTTTAAACAGGCCTCGATGTATCTTATTTGGGCCATGTATTTGAAACATCATTTAAAACAAACAAAAAAGCACCATATACCCTATTTCAGTATTGTTTCTTTCTAAAAAACATGCTTTTGTTCATAAAGAAGGAAAGAGATTTCCAAAAAGTACTTCCTCTGGCAAGTACACGTGGTTCTTTCTGACAGGTTTCTTATCTTTACCTTTGCACAAAAGTGCAAATCAGGAGGATCACAGCAGCCTCTCAGCTGCAGGGCCACTGTGTTCCTAATTTCTGAAACTAGCAAGGCTTTGCCAAGAATAACACTGAAACAGAGATCATCAGATGGATTTCTATGTACTAATCAATAGGAAATCAATCTTAAATTACCGAAAGTACAGTGAAATTAAAACTGCAAATGCCTCAGATATCAAAAAAGCTACTTGCCAATGTTTCAAATTAGGATTTGGAAAATCTTCCATTGCAGTAATTAAGTTAATCGTCTCAACCTGTTATTTTTCCCCATTTTAATTTTGTATAGTGTTTTGTTGCAAAAAAAAAAGAAAAAGAAAATGCACTAAAATGAGCTAATACACCCAGTGGTAAAAACGAGCTGGCATCACGCACAAGATAAGCAAAAACCAAGAATGAATACTAGTCACTAACACACGTGACTTTTTAAATTTGCAAATTGTATTTTAAATAAAATGTAAAGATGGAGATTCATGGTTAAGGTCTGAAGATGAGTTTGATATCGACTTGTGAGTGGAAACTAGAACTCCCAAGTATCAAAAAATGCCATCTGTGGACTACATAATATGGAAGATTCATCATGTCTGTCAAACGCTAGGAAACAGAGTTAGACATTACATATAAGAATATGATAAATATGGCTTAGAAAAAACTGAGATTTTCAGTAACCAAAGAGAAAGAGTTTGGCAAAACCTTGGAAAATGTCCAGCTTTTAATAGAATGGATACTAATAAAAATAAAACAAATATCAACAGCAATATACATTTGCTGAACTTCAAATTAGGTCTTTATATGTATTATCAAACTACCACCTATTTTCTTGAGATAATAATACAACTAACGCTGTATTCAGATGAACTGTACAAGTACCACTGTATTCAGATGAATAAAGTAGTTGTCCCAGTTACACGGTGGGGCCAGAAATTAATACTGGTTGGTGTGAATCTAAACTACTCTGCTTGTGGGAAAAACTTGAGGATGCACAAGTTTCAATGAATGAAATAGTGTGTTTTTAATATTCAATATGACAGTAACTCTGCCACAGGAAACACATAATGGAGAGTTAAAATAATACACCAATGTTTTAAATTAGTCACTTGCAAATGTCAGAAAAGCTGATCAGTTACATAATAATCTGAATAGCACCATCTGCTGAACTGTTAAATTAGAGTTCTCTTGTTTTCAGTTATTTTGTAAACTATGTATTATGACTGAAATGCATTCTGGGTCAATTCTTAGCAATGCTGCATTTTTCCTTTTTAAAAATGGCATAACAATTACTTGTTTCCAAAAGAAATATACTCAAATTCCATTTAATATTTTAAGTGGTAGGAAAAAAAATGTTCTTTACCTATTTTGTACTAGAAATAGATAATAATGACAATAATCTTTCTCTCTGATAAAGGAATGCATATTTCTGACAAACAATATAAAAGCAGATTAAATAAAACTAATGGATGAGCCAGGCAATATATCCAACAGTACATTCAGATAATTTATTCCAGATTACACAGCAAATTCAGGCCCAGATTATTAGAGCTTCAGACAATTTTTTTTTTAGTAAACTTTTGATATATTCTAGTACTAAGGATATCCTAGGTGCACAGACCATGTCTTAGAAATCATCTAGAGTTGTGTCCATAAAAATTCTAGCAAGTGGTAATAATAATAATAGCTATCATTTCTTAAGAACTTACTGTGAATGAAGCTCTTTGCTAAGTTGCTGCAAAGAGTATTTAACTTAGTCATCACAATGTCTTGTAAAGCAGTATTATTCATGTTTTACAGAGAAGTCAACAGAGGCTCTGAGAGGTAAGAACCAGCCTTGGGTCATAAAATTGGGATTGAATTCACTAATTCAGGTTTGCCTAGTGATTCCAAAGTTTGAACTGTTAAAACCTATGTTAAAGTTATTAGCAGTAAAGGAACTTTGATCCTTTCTAATACCATTTTAACTTCAGATGGAGTTGTTACAATTTTTAACAGAAAAACTCTACTGTACAGAAGAATTAACATCTGCCTTGAGCAATTTTCATAATAAACTCCTTCTGACAGGTACTTCAACCTCAGTATTTAAACATGAACAAACCCAGCGTCTATCATCTATTCTCTATCATGAACACTCTTAATGGCAGCTGAGTGTTTATATTTAAAAAAAGTCAGGAATCATAATCATTTAGAGATAAAAGGGATCCCGAATTTTTTCTTTCTTTCTTCTTTCTTTTTTTTTTTTTTTTTTTTTGATATTGAGCCTTGCTCTGTCACCCAGGCTGGAGTGCAGTGGCATGACCTTAGCTCACTGCAACCTCCAACTCCCGAGTTCAAGCAATTCTTCTGCCTCAGCTTCCTGGGTAGCTGAGATTACAGGCCCATGCCACCATGCCTGGTTAATTTTTGTACTTTTAGTAGAGACGGGGTTTCACCATGTTGGTCAGGCTGGTCTCGAATTCCTGACCTGTGATCGAACTGCCTCGGCCACCCAAAGTGCTGGGATTACAGGTGTGAACCACTGTGCCCAGCCGGGATTCCAGATCTTAAAAATCAGCTAGCTTGGGAGTTTCCAGACTTTAGGATTTCACGAGGCAATAAAATTAAAATAAGGGTTCACAGAGATGTCACTTAAACAATAATTACCCTTTTGATAAAATGACACTTAACAGTACAAGTGTGGGAAATAAAACCTTAGAGATGAAAATGTAATAGCTTGGGTAAAGCTCATTAATTGTCCTTATTTTTGTGTTTCCACCATGGATGGGTGACATCGTCACCTCTGGCATGAGTCCACATCAGCACCCTGGAAACGCCTCCCACACAGTAATCCTGCAGAAGGCACTAACACCCCCAGACTTCGGCAGACAGCTGGCTAGACAAAGCTGCTGGGAGAGTAGCGCCTCTCAAAACCCATCGCTGTACCAGCTGCCCAGTGTTTCTATTTCTACCTGCTTGGAGGAACAAAAACAATCCTACTCCTCTCCCAAAAGACAGCTCATTATGCCTCATTTTCTTTCCCGTTTCTCACATGACAAGCGCTCAAAACTTGTCACTCTTTTGGTTTCTCTCCAATGCCCTTCAAGCAGTCCATGTTCTACGCCACAAAGGAAACACTTCCCGCTGAGTGTGACTGAGTCTACTCAAGTATGTCTACTAAAGTACGACATGACTCTTCCTTGCAGAGATCTGGACATATACAGTGTCCAGGCTCACGGACAGATGCTGCTGTTGTCACTCTAAGATGATGCTAACTTCCTTATGCTGGCGTACCATTCTCATTATGTGGGCTGCGGTTAACTTTTTAAAAAAGACTAACACACTAAATACTAAATTCTCACCAAGCAGGATGAGAGATTCTTATTTGTAAATGTTTTTATACAGGAGCAATCCAATTCCCTATAACCACAAACATTTATTCTAGTTCATTACAAGAAAAGAATGTTAGGCATACAGTGGAGGATGGGCGAGCATGCATCCTCTACTATGCATCCCTTTGCAGACAATCTGCTTTCTTGCCCCAGCATGCCAGGGACACCAGGCTTGCCCAGTGCCTGCTTGTCTGCAGGGCTCACCTAAGCAATCTCTCAAGCACTTCATGCCCTCATGCTGTCCCAAACACACCTTTCAGGTAGAAAGGACTACTGTCTTTTCTTTGCCCACATTGTTGCTGTAGATATCTGTCAGCATTTCCAACATCTCACTGTACTTGATCACTTACATGTCTGTTTCTTCCTCTAAACAATAATCACCTGGGCTGGGTGCAGTGGCTCATGCCTCTAATCCCAGCACTTTGGGAACCGAGGTGGGTGGATCACGAGGTCAGGAGTTTGAGACCAGCCTGGGCAATATGGTGAAACCCTGTCTCTACTAAAAATACCAAAATTAGTTGGGCATGGTGGTGCGTGCCTGAAATCTCTGCTACTCAGGAGGCTGAGGCAGAAGAATCGCTTGAACCCAGGAGACGGAGGTTGCAGTGAGCCATGATCGTGCCATTGCACTCCAGCCTGGATGACAGAGCAAGACTCTGTCTAAAAAAAAAAAAAAAAAAAAAAAAACCAATCTCCTGGAGGCCATGGCCATTTTTGTCCCCCTTCCCAGCACATGGCAGGGCTCATGGATAGCACATAAACAGTGTAGGCTAGCAACAAACATTAAAACAATTCCTTGTTCACCAAAATCCACACTTTACTATGAAAATAAAGCAGTAATATACATCTGAATACCATCACTATGTATGACTCTACAGTCATAGAAACCTAACAAAAGTACACAGTCAAATATAGAAGGGAAAGATTTCTGGATCAAGCAGGGCTACCCGTGGTAGGATTTAAGAGAGTAAGTACAGGTCAAGGGCTATAGCAGTCGTTCTCAACCTTGGCTGCACATCAAAATTGCTGAATTTTTAAAAATACCAATACCTGAGCCCCACTCCAAATCACAGAATCAGAATCTCTGATGTGAGCACCAGGCATCTGTGCCAGGAGAGAGGAGTAGAGGCGGACTGCAGCCTGCCTGAATGTCTGGTTTTAATTTATAGGGTCAGCGATGTAGAGTCAGAGAAGGCATGAAAATGATGGAACTTCTGCTCTCATCATAATTTAAATGTATAAAAGGCTTTCAGCCCTAGTTTTTCATTTCATCTTCCCAACAGTTCCATGAAGTAGTATTAACCCTATTTTAAAAATTAGAAAAATAAGGCCCAGAGAAGTTGTGATTGGTAATCATTAATGGTTATTAGTCCGAGTCTCATGCTTTTCCCATCAAACCAAAACTGCTGAGATGAAAATGGTGGGGGCAGGGAGGTGCCTCAGAAAGACCGGCATCTGAGGGTTGTGAGGACAGACAGGACAGAAGAAAGTGGATGGCAACAGGCAGAGAATGCTGGCATTTCCTGAGTGCTTACTGGGTGCCAGGGACTGCTCTAAGGACTCGTCCTTATTAACTCATTACTCCTCACACTCTATGGGGTTAAGTAATCTTGTTTTCAGTGTTTCACAGATAAGGAAACTGAAGGGCCAAAAGGTGAGCTTGCTGAAAGTCCCAGTGTAGTTAAGCCCTGACAGAGGCAGAGCTCAATTCTAGACTATCCAGCCCCAGAGGCTGAGCTCTGAACCCCAGGCCAGGCTGGCAGGAAGAATGGGGGGGATGGCTCATCAAGAATGGCAGCTGGACTGACGAGCTCTCAGTGCAGCTAATCAAATCCTTCCTGAACACCTGCTGGCTGCTGTGTGTTCCCCTGGATGGGAGAGAAGACACAGCCCCAGGCCCAGCCCAGAAAAACTAACCGCTCAGGGAGACACAACCCAACGGAGTACGAGAAGGGAGACACAAGGACTTGGTGAATCCCAGCAGGCAGGGGGTCAAAGAGTGGGAGGGTGAAGAGTCATTAAGGTGGCAGGTTTGGGTGTGTGAGAAAAGGAACTGACACCCTCAACAGAGGAAGAGAAAAACCGGAACAGCCAGCTTTCAGGGGAATGCCAGAAAACACAGTGCCTGCCATTTCCAAGCTCTGTGGGGCCTGCCTCTCCGCTCCCAAGGCATGCACTACTGCCACAGGATCTACCATGCTCTGTGCGAGACATTCGTGCCAGTGACTGTGCCCTGAAGAACTGCGCCCTCACGCCCTGAAGCAGCTTCTGTCTGATTTACCTCAGCAAGCCCAGGGGGCCGCACACAGAGAATAGTTACCTTCTGTTTCAGAGAGAAAGTAGGTTCCCACAAGCCATTCTCTATAAAACATGAGGTCTCGAGGTTTCTTTGTGTCCCATGCCCAGCGCAGTACCTGGCCCATGGGACGGTATAACAAACGCTTCCTAAAGGAGTAAAGGACTACGTGTCCAAATGACCTTAAGAGGTCAGCTAAAGGTAGCAGTCAAAACAGGGAACAAAACTTGTTTCATCTTTTTTCCAACATCCTGTAATCTACAGTCCTAACAAGAATAAGATTACTTGTCTTCGGCCTATCCCAGCACAATGTGCAGCCTCCAGGTACACCAAGCTCAAGGTTGTTTACTCACCTTCATTCATGAAACAGAAAACATATACTAAGTTTGGACTCATCCTTAGTGAGGGAAAAAAGTACTGTAAGAATTCACACATGAAAAGTGCTGTTTTTCTCTCAAAGAACTAGAAATCTGTTTTCTTGTAAAGAATTTTTCCTGATTTATTCTGAAGTCTTTAAGTTACAGATATCATCAGAGGCTTCTCTCACAAGTACAAAAGTATGTCTTATTTCCAATAAAACAACACTGTTTCAGGTTTCCAATTATTAACAATAAATAAGAGTATTCCCACCTGAGAGAAATGTTTCCCACAAATGTTACATTCAAAAGGTTTCTCACCTAAAACAAAACAAAACAACTTGTAAAATCATTACTAATATTTCTTCAATCATTTTTTGTTTAAATGACCTCCTATGTACTAACTGTCAAAATGACATTACATTCTGTATCTAACAGTATAAAAACGAGGAGTGTCTACTTCCTTATAGTTATCTCTTGCCTTTATTTCTACACTGAGATGACAAAAGTTTTAAATATATATGTATATATGGAGTCAGAGTCCTGCTCTGTCGCCCAGGCTGGAGTGCAGTGGTGTGATCTCAGCTCACTGCAACCTCCGCCTCCTGGGTTCAACTCGATTCTCTCACCTCAGCCTCCCAAGTAGCTGGGATTATAGGTGCCTGCCACCACAACTGGCTAATTTTTGCATTTTTAGTAGAGATAGGGTTTCATCATGTTGGCCAGGCTGGTCTTGAACTCCTGACCTCAAGTGATTCGCCTGCCTCAGCCTCCCAAAGTGCTGGGATTATAGGCGTGAGCCACCGTGCCTGGCCAAAATCTGCATTTTCCTCTAAAATATTAAACAGTTCTCCAAATAGAACCTATGTTAAAATCAAACGTATTTATTTGCATCAAAGCAGACCCACGTTCTGGAAGTAGTCTTTTCCTGTAGTCGAGATGAGTTTTCCTTCTGAGCAGCACAATCCTGCTCACTTGTTCTTCAGCCTGACGCCACCCAACCACCAATTCCTAACAGACACAGGGTCACTCGTTCACACCACACCAGGTATGAACACAGAGAACCCCAAACAGAGTGGGACCTCCTGAAGCACGAGTGTGACAGGGAAAGAGTCCCTCGCTGCCGTCCTCCTGCCTTGGTTGCTCAAGGAAGAAAGTAAGGTTTCATTATGGGAGATGTGCTCCTCTTCGGACTTCTGTATCACCTCTAATTTCAGTAACTGAATAACTGCACTTGGGGATAGAACAGATTGTAAGAATGGTACTCTACTACAGAAAAACCACAGCTGTAGGCTGGGCATGGTGACTCACGCCTATAATCCCAGCACTTTGGGAGGCTGAGGCAGGTGGATCACAAGGTCAGGAGTTAGAGACCAGCCTAACCACCACGGTGAAACGCTGTCTCTACTAAAAATACAAAAATTAGCCGGGCATGGTGGCGGGCACCTATAGTCCCAGCTACTCGGGAGGCTGAGGCAGGAGAATCGCTTGAACCCAGGAGGCGGAGGCTGCAGTGAGCCAAGATCGCGCCACTGTACTCCAGCCTGGGCAACAGAGTGAGACTCTGTCTCAATTTAAAAACAAAACAAAAACAAAAACACAGCTGTTCTGAAATGTGGTCTATAGAAAATGATCTGAATTTAAAAGCACACCCAATGGTACTGCCTTTGATCTGACTAAATATAACCCTCATGAATAGACTTTAAACATCAAGAACCTTTCATTTTCCCCATTTCTCTCAAGTCAAATGGTTTCATTAAGATCTTCTTTAAAAAGTAACAATAATGATTTCCGTTCCTACTATGTTGTTTGGGCTTGCTGCCTTGAAGAAAGCAGCTTGCTAGCTTTCTGGGCTCATTCTAGAATACAGACACACACACACACATACACGCATATTTTTTTTGAGATGGAGTCTCGCTCTGTCGCCCAGGCTGAAGTACAGTGGCGTGATTTCAGCTCACTGCAGCCTCTGCCTCCCAAGCTCAAGCGAGTCTCCTGCCACAGCCTCCCAAGTAGCTGGGATTACAGGTGCCCATCACCATGCCCGGCTAATTTTTATATTTTTAGTAGAGATGAGGTTTCACCATGTGGGTCAGGCTGGTTTTGAACTCCTGACTTCAAATGATCTGCCCACTTCGGCTTCCCAAAGTGCTGGGATTACAGATGTGAGCCACTGTGCCTGGCTAGATATTTTAATTTTATCCTGAAAATGTCTAATGGCTTCCTCAACCCAGAATAATTATATTTATATGATTATTAATATATTAATAAATATATTAATTCTGTATTCTAATAAATGAAACTGCATTTATGTCTGAAATTATTGGGGGTGACAGATAATAAGTTGAAGTCCCATAAGAGACATAAGAATTTGAAGAGAGGTCACCAGTTACTAAGACTAATAAATGACCAAGGTTAACAATTCTACTCCAGTAAGCTTCAGATTTTTTCGGCCTCAGGACCCCTTCACATTCTTAAAATTGAGGTCCTAAAGAGCTTTTGTTAGTATTAGCTATAGCCCATATTAACTATATATTTGAAATCTACCATATTAGAAATGAAAACAGAGTCATCTTTAGAACAGATACATACACACTTCACTGGCCATCAAGGTGAGGACTTCATCACACACCATGTAGCCTTGGGCAGACTAACTATACACTCATGAGAGGAGGAAAAAACAAGTCACATCTTAGACTATTTTGAAAATAGTGTGGGCCGGGCATGGTGACTCACACCTGTAATCTCAGCACTTTGGGAGGGTGCATCACCTGAGGTCAAGAGTTTGAGACCAGCCTGGCCAACATGGTGAAACCCCATCTCCAATAAAAATACAAAAATTAGCTGGGCATGTTGGCACAGGCCTATAATCCCAGCTTCTTGGGAGGCTGAGGCAGGAGAATTGCTTGAACCTGGGAGGCGGAGGTTGCCATGAGCTGAGATTGCGCCATTGCACTCCAGCCTGGGTAAAAGCAAAACATTGTCTCAAAAACAAAACAAAACAAAAGAGTGTTGGCTTCACAGACCCCCAAAAGGGTTCCCTAGACCATACTTTGAGAATTGCTGCTCTTCTCAGTAGAATATTTATGTCCCTGTATCTTTGCCATGACTGTGTCTGTCATTCAGAGAGGTTCTCCCAGAATAGACAATTTTTGATTCCTTTAAAAGCTAAGCAGGTAAGTTTCACAAATAAAAAATTACAGCCATCAGGCCAAGCATGGTGGCTCATGCCTGTAGTCCCAGCACTTTGGGAGGCTGAGGTAGGCAGATCACTTGAGGTTAGGAGCTCAAGATGAGCCTGACCAAAGGGTGAAACCTCATCTCTACTAAATACACACACACAAAAATTAGCTGAGCATGGTGGCACATGCCTGTAGTCCCAGCTACTTGGAAGGCTGAGGCAGGAGAATTGCCTGAATCCAGGAAGTGGAGGTTGCAGTGAGCCGAGATTGTGCCACTGCACTCCAGCCTGGGTGACAGAGCGAAACTCTGTCTCAAAAAAAAAAAAATTGCAATAATCATTAGGCTGTAGGAGATTTAGGCAAAACAGAATGATCTAAAGTTTTTCCAGGGCAAAACTAAGTCTGTGATAGTACCTTCACATGGAATAATTTTGAACTACTAGTGATGATAACAGTACTTTATATTCAAATGCACTAAAATGTATCAAGGACTTTCATAATTATTAATGAAATTTTAATAAAATTAAAATTTTAATAATTAATGAAATTATTAGTGAAATTTCCCAATAATACAAATAGTAAACACCTATGCAAACTGGGAATCCATAATGATAACAGAAGGTCACATCAACAAACACAATTATACATACACCTTAAAAGCAGTTGTTGTAGAAGCATCTTGTATGTTACTTCTCATGCCTATAACATAATTGTTCATCTGTAATGTGTTATTAAACTCATGTTTAATTATAGGAAGAAAAGTAATATATATGTATTGTATAACATAACGTGTGTCTGTGTGTGTGTGTGTGTGTGTATATATATATATATATATATATATATATATATAGTGTACCATAAAAAACTTTTGGGAAAGAGAAAGAGGCATCAATTAAGATAATAAACCTTTGAAACCTCAATGTTTAAATTGGAAGAATTTTCATTTGAGAATATCAAATGGTTAAAGCTGATTCTTACGAAAAAGTTTACCGGCTGCCTCCCAAATCAGAATTTTACAAATTAGATACTCAAATTCCTTCCAAGAGAACTTTTAGAATTATTCAAAGTAAATTATGTTAGTGCAAATTGATGTACATTATGCTTTCAAAAAATAAGCTTAATCTAATTCTAAAAAGGCAACTAAATATAGCTTATCCATTTTAGAATTAATTTGAAATTCTGAGTGCACCAAAATTACTATACTTCTTTAGAGATGGATGGTTTGTCATATAAAAACAGTTGAAATAAAAATTAAAAGTGTGCACCTTTTTAAAGTGGCTCTGTAAAACCATTTACAAAACTTTAAGTCAGATGCATCACCAAAAGTATAAAACAAAAAGTAGCTAATGCCCCTCATTTTGTTTAAAAACATGAATGACATAAAGCAATAGCAAAACTTCTTACAAAAACAAGAAGAGCCAGTGGTGTCTGAATATCTGCATTACATCCTTCCCTTCTGCCTGTGGGTACTGAATCAGTGTACCTGTATGAGACCGTTTATGAAGCTCCAAGTTGCTTGGGTGTTTAAAAGGTTTCCCGCATAATTCACACGCGTATTGTCTCTGGGACTGAAGTGTCTGGGACTGGTCTTCCAGTGCTGCCGGGTCTTCGGGTCTCTCCGTCTCACTAATGCAATTATAATTCTCACAACTGACGGGTTCTTCACTTTCTTTTTCTTCAGTACTTTGGCTGCCAGTTTTCTCTGGGGTATTTTCACTAGCAGATTCCACCCTCTTTGTTAAACCATCATCTGACTTGGGTTCAGATGTTTGCTCTGCGGATTTCTGTGACTTCAGAAAATTGAGTTTCTTCAGATGAATGGCCTTTTTGAGCCTCATCTGCTTGACAGGTTGTTGGCATATGGTGTCTGACTCTGGGTCTGGGGCAGAGTCATTCACAGGCTGGGCCAGGAAGTTGGAAGGCAAGTGTTCGGAAGACTCCAAAATGCATTCGGAATGACTGACAGCACAAGGCTGGCTTTCTACCGTGGTAAGGTCTGCGGAGGTGCTGAAAGCAAAAGGCTGCTCAACGACTCGCTCCTGATTGGGACAAGCTGCATGTTTACGGTACTGCTTACTGTAAAAGTTTCTGAGTTTGTAATAGTGACTTGGCTGTTTGAAAGGCAGTTCTGTGCAGGTGCCGTCTGAAGCATCAGGGGCTTGTTTTGGTATTTCACCTGTGGAGTGATGAAGATTAACTGAGGGTGAAACATGCGAATGCGATTCATCCAACCCTTTATTATGCTGTGTGTCTGCTGAACATTCTGGCAGTAAATGAGGGGGGTAGTTGCTATCACTGTTAACACAAGTGGCATTGGGGGTCAGGGTGCTTTGCAGAGACAATGTACTATTATTAGGCATGCCAGGTGGCTGTTCTACAGTGGCTGATTTTAAAAATGTGTGGCACAGACTCAGAACGTTTTGAACTTGCAAACACTGTGCTGTGTCCAGCATTACTTGTATATTGTCCTGGTTAAGCTCTAGATGAGAAGTATACATGAAGTCCAGGATCTGTCCTATGCCACTGACGTTTTTAATATTCAAGTGAAAGACATCATTCTTCTGGCTTGAAGAATTCTGAAAGAGGCTCCTGATAAAAGAAAGAATATCTGTTTACAGTGTCAAAAATTCATACCATCTTTTTCTTATAAATAACATTCGTATATTAATATTAAAAAATACCAACCTTCTATGAATGTCAAGACTTTTAACACAAGTACATTTTAAGCCTTTAAAACAATTTAGCAAACCATCCAACTAAATAATTCAGATGAATTAAATTAGATTGGGTATTCAAACTTCAAATATATCTCAAAGTAAATTTTTGAAATATACTCAATTTTACAAATTAAAAAAAATTACATATAGTAATATGACTGATAAACCACAAATCAAGAAGATTCTAAGATAATTCCCAATATGACCTACTTAAGAAATAAAAGATTGCTCTAAATATGTTTTCAAAATGTAATTATCCATATGTTAATTACATACAATAAAGTATACAAAACTAAAGAATATACAGTTCTCAATATTTCATAGTCTGACAAGTATTATATTTTAGGCCACAAACCATATACACAAATATTTCTACATCCAAGTGCCTAGAAAACTTAAAATAAAATAAAAATAGCTAGAATAAACCAACCCTCCACATACATTCCTTTGTAACCAGTAATTTTTTTGGCTGTTAGGTTTTTCAGCAACCCAGTGATTCAAAATCCAACAGAGAGAAACCCTATGAGTTAATGGAGAACAAAAGGCCCTCTAAAGCCCAGGCACTTTATTCTGGATACAAGCCACAGTCGCAGGTGAACAAATTTGTGTTATGTATGAAATAATAAGCTCAGGTACGTAAGTTGAAAACATTTTGTCAAATACAGTCACCTATTTCCCCCAAATAGCCTCCAGTTCTGTTTCTAAGTGCAAAATAGCCTGTATATCACAATATCAAATTTTAATTTTCCTGGGAAGACAGAAAAAACAGGTGATGGCAAATCCAAGAGTTTGGGACCATTTTGCACAGGAAAAAAACCTGCTACCTACCTCAAGAAGCTGATGCACTACAATGTGTAATGTGGCCTATACAATAACTGAGACTTAATTTGATGATTCAGGATTATTAAGGAAAGAGCAAATCATGTCCCACGTTGTCTACTAGAGCAGTAAAATGGTATGCATTTTGGAAACAAAAAGTACTTTAAAAAGAGACTTTGTATTTAAAGATAGATAAATCTGTTAACTACAAAATGAACTTATGCAGAATCACTTAACTCTAACAATTTTTTTTTTTAAGAGACAGAGTCTTGATCTGTTTCTCAGGCTGGAGCACAGTGGCACGACCACGGCTCACAGCAGCCTCCATCTCCTGGGATCCTTCCATCTCAGCCTCCTGAGTAGCTGGGAATACAGAATAATGTTTAAATAAGCTGAAACACAACTTCTTGGTATTGTTATTTATAAATAAATATTTCATATAAGCCAAAATGATTATAAGGTTTTTGTAGAATATTCCAATGAGAAACAAAAGCTAAAATGCTTTAATTAAGAAAAAAAGAAAAGAAAAACACAATACATAGAATATGTTTTTCCCTCTCTGATTTCTTATCACAGAAAAATTCTAACCAGGAACTTAATTCCTGCATCATTTTATGTTGAAAGGTTGAGAAATATTTGTAGAAGACTGACAATCAGAATTATTAAAATGAAAGACAAGAACCAAAATACTTTCAATCATCCCAAATTCATTTTCATTAAGAGCTTCTTTTCTTTTCAGGTTATTCTAAACACAAAAGCAAAAATAATAAAAATGATTAACGAACTTAAAAATTAAAACAAAAAACTCTTATAAATTCCAGTGTGTTATAAAAAGATAAAGACAGTGAAACCCAAGGAGAACAAAATATGGTCAAAATAATTCCATACTAGAAGAGCTTTACCCTTAATTCGCAGGTAGGAGAATGAAGTCTAAAATACCTACCTAAAATACTGGCTGAATGCTGCTAGCACATTCTTATGTGCTTTAAAGCAAACTCCTTTTACCACCAACATACAGTCACAAAGCAGGCCTTGGATTCGCTGCTCATGCAGTTGCTGGAGGAGATGGCAGCTGTGGGTAGCAACAGGGTCCATGCTCAACCATTCAAGAGATCTACAGCAAAAAATCACAAATATGACAGACATTCTCAAGGACCTCACTGGAAACTAAATGGCATTGAAACTCACTGATTGATCTGTGCTTCACTCTCCCATCGCGGTTTCACACATACACACGTGCGCGTACACACACACACACACACACACACACACAACTCTGTTTCTGAGGCATCTAGACCAGCGCTGTTCAACAGAATTATCTGTCACAATGGAAATGATCTCTATCTGAACTGCTCAATACAGTAGCCACTGGCTACACATGGCCACTGAGCACCTGAAATGTGGCTGAGGGATTGAGATTCTAATTTAATTTATACTTTAAAAGCCACAATATTTAAACAGTACAAATCTAGAATATGACCATGCCAATACTATACGTACTTCTCTTGTGTCTACTAAGGAATATGTCAAATGAAAAATAAAAGAATATACACATATATAAAGAAGTATAAGGTGAAAGAAAAGCCAGCTGGCTGAGATCAAATGCATATTTATCCAACATGTGTACACAGGTCACTGAATTAGAAGTTGGGAAAATTAGGAGCCTACTTTGGGAGATAAGGTACAGGTCAAAATACCTACCACCACCAGACAATGATATAAGAGGCATCACAAAGCAGCAGGTCTCCTCACTAGTGCCTTTGTGCTACTCTAAGGCACTACTTGAGCAGATGCCTGAAGGAAGGGAAGGAGCTGCGCAGGCACGTGGGCCAGAGAGAACAGCAAGTCCCAGGTCTCTGAGGCAGGAGCTTGCTGGGCTCAGGTGTGGCTGAGTGAGTGGTAGGAGACAACATACTAGAGGGGACAGAGGGTCAGGTCATGCCCAGGCCTGCAGGCCCTGTTACGAACCCTGACTCCGACTCCAAATGAGATGGGACACTGGAAGTTTCACCATTCAACATCTAGTCACTAACTGACTACTGTGTGCCAGGCTCTAGGGCTACAACAATGCACCAAACTCTCCAGGTCGCCACTCTCATGCAGCTTAAACTGTAGTGAGGGAAACACACACACAAAAGTGCATGACACATGACTAAACAAAATAGTTAAGAGCTAGACACGAATACTCAGACCAGTAAGCTATGGTCTCGAATGCCTAGGAGCACAGTCTAGTAGGAGATGATTTATGGAAGAGAAATAGTCGGAAAAAATGGAGTCAGATTGGGACAAGATTATGAAGTTAAGGTGGCAGTCTGTGCTGGGCATGGTGATTCACACCTGTAATTCCAACACTTTGGGAGGTTGAGGCAGGAGGATCATTTGAGTACAGGAGATCAGTCTGGCAACATAGTGAGACCCTGTCTCTATGAAAAATAAAAACAAAAATTAGCTGGGCATGGTGGCACATACCTGTAGTCCCAGCTACTTGAGAGGCTGAGGTGGGAGGATTACTTGAGCCCAAGAGGTTGAGGCTGTAGCGAGCCATGATTGCACCACTGCCCTCCAGCCTGGGTGACAGAGACCCCATTTCAAAAAAAAAAAAAAAAAAAGGCAGCCTGGTACTAAAAATCTAAAAAGCCATCATCTGCTTTCTTTGCCTTCATTCTCAGTACTTAAGCACTGCTGAATCACTAAAGGCCAAATCTAAGCTTTTCAATACACCTTCTCATTTAGACTTATCTCCCATTACTCCAAGTATGTGCCAGCCAAAATGAACCACCAGCGGCTCCCCAAACCAGCTATATTCTTGGCCAGTGGGTTGGAGACCTAGTTCCACCACTCACTGGCTATATGACTTCGGGCAAATGACTTCTCTGTCCTTACCCTATCTCACAGGTTATTGCAGTTACCTGTGTTAACATTTAGTCTAGTATCTGGCATGTGGAAGGATTCTATAATAACTGTTATCCATAAGAATCACTTGGGGAGCTTCTTAAAAATGCGGATTCCTGGGTACATCCCAGGGTTTGTTCTGTCGGTCTACGGTGGAGCCTGGTATCTGCATCACAGGCATTCCAGTGACTCTGAGCAGGTGGGCTGCAGATCTCTTCCTCTGCTCTCCTCCAAAAGTCTTTGGTTCTGTCCTGGGAATACTTTACTTATACCTGACCCTCCCATCCTCCAGATCAGGGCTCAGCTGAGCTGTCACCTACTTTCCCACCATTCCTTTTTTTCTTTTTTTTGAAACAGGATCTAGCTCTGCCATCCAGGCTAGACTGCAGTGGTGTGATAACAGCCCACTGCAGTCTCCTGGGCTCAGGCCCACAGCTGGGACTACAGGTGTGCACCACCATACCTGGCTAATTAAAAAAAATTTTGGCAGAGATGGGGTTTTGCCATGTTGCCCAGGCTGGCCTTGAACTCCTGGGCTTAAGCAATCTGCCCACCTTGGCCTCCCAAAGTGCTGAGATTAAAGGCGTGAGCCACCGCGCCCAGCACCATGATTCTTAACCTGTTCTGCATTTGGGGTTGTTCCTCTGTAATCTTCCCAGTGTCTTCATTCTTACCACATCTCTTTCCCTCACTCATAAAAATATAATGACTGTGACGTTAACTTCACTAAGAAGGTTGAAACTGGCCGGGCGTGGTGGCTTACTCCTGTAATCCCAGCACTGGGAGGCCAAGGTGGACAGATCACCTGAGGTCAGGAGTTCGAGACCAGCTTGGCCAATATGGTGAAAACTTGTTTCTACAAAAACACAAAAATTAGCCGGGTATGATGGTGGGGGCCTGTAATCCCAGCTACTGGGGAGGCTGAGGTGGGCAATTCGCTTGAACCTGGGAGGAGGAGGTTCTAGTGAGCTGAGATCGTGCCATTGCACTCCAGGCTAGGCAGCAAAGCAAGACTCCATCTCAAAAAATAAAAATAAATAATATAAAATAAAAGAAGGTTGAACCCACTTGATAACCATAGTGCCTTAAATTTTTCTCAGTTCCAAATTTCCCACTCACCCCTCCCTCATCCCTTAGGCTTTATGGGATGAAATGTGCCTCATCCTTCCAAAGGTGAACTTTCCCTCACCCCTTCACCCTTCCTGCCTCCACTAGGACCTGGTTCCATCAATGAAGCTTTCTTCACCCTATCCTTCACTGGCTCACTGGTTCCTCCAAACAAACACATCGAGATTGCCCCATGTTGAAAACAAAGCAAAACAGGGTAATAAAGCCCTCCCTCTAGGTTCCTCTAGTCATCACAGGCCTCTCTTTCACACTTTTCAAAACAGCTATCTACACACCCCACTTTACTTTCTCATGTCTCCTTTTTCACCTTGTATATTAGTCCATTTTCAGACTGCTGATAAGGACATACCCGAGACTGGGTAATTTCCAAAGAAACAGGTTTATTAGACTTACAGTTTCACATGGCTGGGGAGGCCTTACAATCTTGGGGGAAGGTAAAAGGCAAGGATGGGCAAGTCATGTCTTACATGGATGGCAGCATGCAAAGAGAGCTTCTGCAGGGAAATTCCCTTTTTTAAAACCATCAAATCTCGTGAGACTCATTCACTATCATACTATCATCAGAACAGCGTAGGAAAGATCCATCCCCATAATTCAATTAACTCCCACCAGGTTCCGCCCATGACGTGGGAATTGTGGGAGTTACGATTCAAGATGAGATTTGGGTGGGGACACAGCCAAACCATATCACTTTGCAACCTTGCTGCCACTCTCTCTGCTGAAACAGACTTTCCCAACAATGACCTTTCCTCAGTTCCCAACCATCCTCTCTATCTTTCCTGCCACACATGGCAGTGTAGTCTGCCAACTCCCATCCTGAAATCCCTCCTTTCTCAGAACTCTTCTGGTTCTTTTCCTATGTCCCTGATCTGTCCCATCCCCATGCTGTGCCTGTCTCCCTCGAGCCTTGCAAACACTGATGTTCCTTAAAGTGCAGCATGGTAGCCCTCTCCTCTTTCCCTTGGCAATCACTTTCATTCTTGGCTTTCACATGTTCTAACACAACTCCTAAATGTGAAACTTTAGCTTCAGCTACCAGTTCCAATCTCCCACTCTCTGCTAAATTTCTTCAACGGCATGCCCCTTCAACTTGGAATCTCTAAACTTCATCCACCCATCACCTCGCCTATCAAGTCTAGACCTTGATTCCCCTTATCTCTTCATGGAAAGCTTTGTTTCGGGTATTGGCATGACCTCCTGGTTTGAGATCACCGTGAGATTCAGAGAAAACTGGGACGAAGAGCAACATTGAGGTACTGGATTGGCTAATGCTGCCCCAAACAAGAGTACAGAAAGAAAGGCATGATGGTAGGTAGCAGACACTGTTCTCAGTGCTGAATCCTCAAGGATAGTGAACAGCCAAGTGAGTAATCAGTTACCCATCCCACCGTGCTGCTTGCCTGAAAAGGCTTCCAAGTTTATCATTCTTTTTAGCTATCATTTACTGACTACTTACCGCAGATCTGTGCGAAGCATGTCATATCTGATATGGTTTGGCTTTGTGTTCTTACCCAAATTGTAATCCCCATATGTCAAGGGAGGGACCTGGTGGGAGGCGACTGGACCACAGGAGCAGTTTCCCCCATGCTGTTCTTGTGACAGTGAATGAGTTGTCACCAGATCTGATGGTTTAAAAATGTCTGGCAGTCCCCACTCCCCTCCACCCGGTTCTCTCTCCCCCGCTGCAATATAAGATGTGCCTGGCTTCCCCTTCGCCTTCTGCCATGACTGTGTTTCCTGAGGCTTCTTTAGTGATGTGGAACTGTGAGTCAATTAAATCTCTTTCCTTTATAAATTACCCACTCTCAGGTAGTATCTTTATAGCAGTGGGAAAATAGATTAATACAATATCCATTAACTGAAACAATTCTGTAAGAACCAAATTACCACCATTTACAAGAGAAACAATTGAGATATGGAGAGTTTAAGTCACTTATCCAAAATCATACAACTATTATGTGCCAAAGTCAAGATTTGAATCCTGGTCCCTAAACACTGGAGTGTATGCTTTTATACTATGCTATCTCCCATTGGAATAAAGACATTTTACACACACACACACACACACACACACACACACACACACTCACACACGAAACCCTCCTCCATGGATCTAACTGTTAAAATTAGGTAAAACTGTCTAAGTATACAAATGTAAATGTCTAGGTAAATTAGGTAGAGGTCTAATTAAAAAAATTAGACATTTTCTAGCTCTATAGAGGTGATGAAGGAAAAGTTCTTTGGAATGATCCCCAGAGATATGATGCTATGCAGTTGTCAACTGTTACACAATTGAATTTTACTGTAAGAATTATAGGCTGGGTGCAGTGGTTGACACTTGTAATCCCACCACTTTGGGAGGCCAAGGCACGTGGATCACTTAAGGCAAGGAGTTCAAGACCAGTCTGGCCAACATCATGAAACTCTGTCTCCACTAGAAATACAAAAATCAGCCAGGCATGATGGCTCACCCCTGTAATCTGAACTACTCAGAAGATTGAGGCAGAAGAATTGCTTGAAACTGGGAGGAGGAGGTTGAGGTGAGCTAAGATCAAGCCACTGTACTCCAGCCTGGGCAACACAGCAAGACTCTGTCTCAAAAAATATATATATATAACTATTTCAAATCATTTTGTATAGTTCTCTAAATAACTTCATGATGTCAATCTTGTACCTCCCCAGTAATGTTATAAAAAGGTCTGGGGAAAAAACACCTTGTATCTTATATTTCTTATGTGTTCTGTAAATTATAACTATAAACAAAAATGTATCTTATACCTAATAAAAATGATTATGACAAATACTTACATTTCCTAGATGCCAGGCACTATTCTAAGCCCTTTACACTTAGTAATTCATTTACTGTAAGATAGGTACTACTATTATCCACATTTTACAGGCGAGAACAATGAGGAAGTTGGTAGATTTAAGACAGACCCAAATTCTCTGATGCTTCTCTCATGGGGTGGTGGAGTCTAGGTCTCCTTCCCTTTAATCTGCGCAGGCTCTGCCTTAATCAGATTCTGTGCTTATAAAGCTGTGTTCATCTCCCAGGCCCAGGCCTTAAGAGCTAACAGCTTTCACTTCCCATCTTTTGGAACACTGGCTATGGAAGGCCTAAGACACCTGTAAGATGCCCAACTAGGGATAACGCATGGAGGCAGAAAAGGGTTCAGCTGGCTCCCAGGGAAGCCATCCTGACCTCACCAGGCTAGCCCCTCCTCCAGCTGAATGCCACTGAGTGATCACAGCTGCCACCACAAATAATTGAAGAATTTCCCAGGTGACACCTGCCTGAATGCCTAACCCACAGAATTATGAGATAAAATAGTTTTCAGGTCACTAAATTTGGGGATAGTGTGTTACACAGCAATAGAAAACCTGACCATATATAGAGAAGATGGTCACACAGCTAAAAAGTAATAGGTATAAGCAATAACAGACAGAGGTGGGATTCAAAGCCAGGGAATCTGACACCAAAGCCACACTCATAACCACTGTTTCCTTTGATGGGAAACAGTTGCCTCTTCAGTCTACTGCCTAAGCCTGATTGTCCAGGTAATCCCACAGACAAGCACTGCATTAAGGGACTGCACAGTTCAGGACTAACGTGTGCTGCACAAGGTGTTGTAGTGTGACAGAAGGAGCACAGGGTTCTCGTCCATCTTTGCAGCTAACTCACCTGGTGACAAGCAGCAAAGATTTTCTGTGGTGAAGACATGGACTCCACCTGTCTTACTGAACAATGTATCTCTGGTACCTAGCAGAGTGTCTTTGACACGGTAGGCACTCAATACATATTTCTGGATGGATCAGACTCTGGACCTCAGTTTTTCGTCTATAAAAATGGAGGAGTCCCGCACTGGACTAGATGAGCTCTAAGGTTCCTTCTTGTTCTAAAAGCTACAAATCTGTACAAGGAATGTGATGGTGGAAAGATGGTATGAATGGCATCAAACAATGAAAATATGGCGGGAAAAGAAACCAGAAAAGGCTTACATCAATGTGAATGAAGAAATGCTTCTAAAGGAAATAAGAGCTAGAATGGAGTTTCAACCTGCAGAGAAGACTCCTAGAGCAGAGGCCCCTCAATTCTATCAACAGGTACTACTGGATAGAATTTGTGGATGTTTTCTCAGCTGAGCCATTAATAGATTACTTCTCAAAGGGCCCACAGTTCACACACCTTATTACCATGCTTACCTTAGAGGGCTCCTAAGGAGTCTGCCTATCATCATACTTTCCAAATGGCTTACTCATAGCCCCTCACATCCACCCCACTCAGAAAAGCACTGGCTTGAAGCAAAGAAATCTGGAGTCTTGTCTGAGCTTTATACTGACTCTTATCATACCAGGAAGGCCAATTCAGTTAAACAGATATTCTGTGCCTAATATGTACAACAGATTGTCGAAAGGACGGAATGCTGACAAATGGAACAGGATGGTTCCCTGCCTGTGCCTCAGTTTTCATCATTCACCTAACTTTACAGAGTGCCCATTATACTATACGCACTGAAGGTACAATGGCAAACACATCAGACATGGTCATCCATGTCTTCATGAAGCATCAGTCTGGTGGGAAAAACAAGTATTGTCACACTGTACCAGAGTTACTAAATGGAGGAAGCAGAAATTAATTTGGGAGGAAGGGTCACAGAAAACTTCCCGGAAGACACATCTAGGCTGAAACATGAGTTAAGTTTGCCAGACAAAAAATGAGCGAGCTCACCCTCTTTGAGTTTTCAGGGTGACAAAATGGGGGAAAAAAAAGAAAAAAGCAGGAGAGCACAAGACTGAAGTACACATATGCGCCCTGAACACAAAAAAACACCTTGAGCACCCTGCTTTTAAGCCTCTTGTCCATTCTGTCACTTCTGTTGGAAAATATATCCCTCCTTGTCCATTCTTGTGAATTCCTTTCGTTATGGGTAAACCGTGTTCCCCAAGAACCACAGAATGTGGCTGTATTTGGAGACCAGGCTTGTAAAGGGGTAATTAAGTTACAACGAGGCCATTAAGGTGGGCCCTAATACAACCTGACTGATGTTCTTTTGAAGAGAGGAAATTTGGATACAAAGAGAGACACCAGAGATGGAAAACACAGAGGAAACACCATGTGATGACACAGCAAGAAAGTGGCCACACGCAGGCCAAGGAGAAATGTCTCAGAAGAAACCAAACCTTATGACACCTTGATCTTGGACTTCTAACCTCCAGAACTGTGAGAAAATAAATTTCTGATGTTTAAGCCACCCGGCATTTTGTTTGCAGCCCTAGCAAACGAATACACCTTCTATTCCAGGACCAACACTGCTCACTTCCAGGGTGAAACTTTCCTTATCACCCACATATACACACCTTAGGGTTAAGGCTTCTCACAATATTCTGTGCATCCTCCATTCAACTTTCATTCATTTATTTAAGCAACAAACGCCTACTGACCATCACTGTATGCCAGACTCTGTCTTAAGGGCTGAGAACAGCTAACGTTCATTGAGCACGTACTAAGTGGCAGCCACTGCTCTAAGCGATTTACACGCACAACTCATGTAATCAGACAAGGTTCCAGCGACGTAGGTGCCGCTATGATACCTGCTTTCCGGATGCCGTTCTGAGGCATAGAGAGGCCACATCGTAATGAGACTGAGCTAGGCTGTGGGTTCTGTCCTCTTAAGCACTATTCTCAACTACAGGGTGGAAGGAAACAGGAACCGAGAGATCGGCAGCGCGGAGCGGAGGCAGGCCGGGCTGGCTTCCTGCAGGCAAAGCCTGGAGACGAGAGGACGCGCGTGGGGTATCCAGGCCGAGGGAGCTACGCAAGGGAGAAGGCCCGGCCCAGGCCCGGAACCTGGCCTTCTGGGTCTCAGTCCGCGTCCCCTGCGATGCCCGGCACAGAGCAGATGCTAGCTGACTCTCGCAGGGGCCGTCAGCTACCCGGTATTCTCGAGCGCCCTGGGATGCCGAGGGAGCGGGGGGTCCATGCCCTGTTGGGCCACCCTCGGACGCCCGGCCTCCCTTCCCTTCCGGGCCATTCCCACCCTCGCCAGCCCCGCATGCCTTCGCGAGGCCGGCCACCTTACCCTCGGAGGCCGCTATCTGCCCCGCCGCCCACTCTACACCTGCCGCCGCTACCCTCACGGTCGCTTGCCGGGCTCCGGCGGCCGCGGAACCATCCCGACCACGCCCCCTTGGCTTGCCGGAACCGCCCTCCTGCTTCCGTTAGCGTCACTTCCGCTGGGAAGTTGGGCGTGTTGTGTGGCCCCGGTGCGCAGACTCGCTGGGTGGCTCAGAAGTGAATTCTGCGCCGCGAAGCCTGAGAGGAAGGTAGTTGCGGCCGCTGCGCGGACGGCGGCAATTCCACGTGCTCCCTACGGCCGGTTGAAACCGTTGGCGGGCGCTGGCTGAGAGGTGAGGGGCGGTGGCCCAGAGGTCCGACCTAGATGGCTGGGGCTCAGAGAGTGAGTAGGGGACGATCGGGGTGGCCGATGCCGGCGTTTCCAGTGTCAGCTCCTCTAGCTTACGCATGGAGGAAGGAGTTCCATTCAGATCTTATTCGTGCTCTGGGGAAGTGGCAGGAGTCCTGGACTTAGGGTGGCCAACTTGTTTTAGTTTTAAAACTGAAAGTCCCGCGTCCTGGGAACCGCCTCGGGCCTGGCCAAACCAGGACAGTTGGTCACCACCCGACTGGGCTTCAGGTTTGCCGAATGTTGGAGACAGGGCTCTTCTCTTGAGTCTTCGGAGCTCAGTCCCTAAGAAGGAAGCCTTAGGATGTAGAGGACCAGAGAAGGGATTTAGGGCCGGAATAACTGCGTGTGAATCTGGGTTGCCACCACCTGGATGTGTGATGACCTGGTGTAAGTTTTTTAAACCTCTTTGCGCCTCAGTTTCATCAGTCATAACATATAGAACCTAACTCGGAGGACTGTGATGAGGATTACATGAGTAGAAATGTGTTAACCTCCTACGAGAGGGCTTGGGTGTTCCATAAATGTTAGGATTCCCTGCAGCACCTCCCTCTGAGAAGAGAGGGAAGGGAATGAGGTGGGTGTGTATTTGCAACCTGACTTTCCTGCAGACGGGGCCAACTTGGGACTTACTCACACTGTGCCCCAGGCTCCCAGGGGCTAGCATAGTGCCTGACACAAGACTCGACTGAAGGCATGGTGTTTAAAACAGTGCCGGTGATGTAGTGGGTGGGGTGGGAGGCAGAGAGACATGGCTTGTGTAAGCCTCAGTTTATCTGTTTAGTGGAGATGGGTGCACCTACTTCCTAGGGCTTTTGCAAGGAACAAGGGAGAGGTCCTCTCCTTGTGAATATCACCCGTTGTAACCCTTGTCAGCCCCACGTGTAAAGGTTTAGGCAGGATGGTGGACAGAGTATGTTTGTCTATGCTTCTCTCGCACCATACCCATGGTTTCTCAGAATGCTACCCATGGAAGGGGCTTGAGTGTTGTCTGGTTGGCCTGACTTCTTGTTTCACAGATGAGAGAACTTGAAGTTTAAAGGGGCAGTGGTATGCTCAGGGTCACAGTGCTCAGTGGGGGATGTCCTGGATTGCCAGCCAGACCCCTCAGGTGGGCTGTTACGTGGTAGTGGTGGTAATAGTGTGCAGGTCAGTGTCTGTCTGTGGATGAAAGGATATTTTAAGAATAGCCGGGCCGGGCGCGGTGGCTCACGCCTGTAATCCTAGCACTTTGGGAGGCCGAGGTAGGTGGATCACCTGAGGTCAGGAGTTCAAGACCAGCCTGGCCACCATGGTGAAACCCCATCTTAAAAAAAAAAAGATAAAAAAAAAAAAAGAATAGTCGGCCAGGCACTGTGGTTCACTCCTGTAATCCCAGCACTTTGGGAGGCCGAGGCAGGTAGATCATCTGAGGTCAGGAGTTCGCCACCAGCCTGGCCAACGTGGTGTCTCTAAACTAAAATACAAAAATTAGCCGGACGTGGTTTGGCGCGCACCTGTAGTCCCAGCTACTTGGGAGGTTGAGGCAGGAGAATCACTTGAACCCGGGAGGCGGAGTTTGCAGTGAGCGGAGATTGTGCCACTGCGCTGCACTGCAGCCTTGGCGAAAGAGCAAGACTCTGTCTCAGAAAAAAAAAAGGATAGTCAATATTTTTTTGTGAAAAAATTTAATAAATAATACAAAAATATAGAGGGAGGAAGGTAAAAAAAATCATTCCAATCCCAGAACCAAACCTAAGGGCATGTTATCAGGGAACATAGTGGTCGAGTCAGCACCCATGAGGTGAGGAGCCAGAGAAGGTTGGAGTGAATTTATAAAGATAAATGGGTGGGTTGATGGTCATATTTAATGGAGCAGGGGCTTGGGAGAGGGCTGGGTGTAATGGCATTGATGTGCAAATTAGTAGGTCACAGAGAAACCTTTCTACAGTTGGGCAACGATGAAGCTTTCATAGCTAGTGTCTTAAAACTTTCCACCCAATGCTTTGAGTTAGGTATTAGATCCATTTTATAGATAAGCAGATTCTTGGAGGTTAAGATGCCTTGAGGTCATTTAGTTTTTAATGACTTTTTTGGCATTAGCAGTTCCTCTACCCAAGTCAGGGCCTGGTCCAACAAAACCTGGCAACCATCTTGTTAAGAGAAACCTATCAAGTTCCCAGCCCCTTACTGACCACTGGCTGCTGTCACTCAACTAGCTTTGCTGTCCACCTGACAGCCTCTCCTGTGACATGGGTGGTCTCCTTGCCCACTGTGCACAGGCTTTATAATTAAAGCCTAAGGTTCTAATATTTATATATGGAAAGTCATCTTGTGGAGACTTTAATTTTTTTTTCTCTTTGGATGAGGACCTCAAGGTCTCAGGTTCCGAGTAAACGCCAAGCAAACGGTCAGGACACATCAGGTCAAGATGGAGGCAGGATGGGAACCTGGGCTTGTTGCCTGGTCTTTCAGACTACCTCTCCCACTTACTGTGACTTCGGGCAGTTCACTTACCCTCCTGAGCCTTGGGTTGTCCCTCCAGATGGTGGTAGTATGATCACAGAAGTCCTGGTGGACATAAATGGGACACAGCTTTGTAGAGAGCTCGTGATCATGTATTCTGTTGCGCAGACCCATCATCTTTTTCGTGGGTGTGGCATGTGATGAAAGCTCAGTTAATTGACCATGGCAGACAGACGAGGAGGCAGCCAGAAGTGCACGCAGAATAACTGAGTGAGGGCCCAGGCGTATGCTGTTGTGGATAGCATAGCGCTAGCATTCAGGAAATGTCTGCTGAACTGAGTTAAAGTGACTTAGCTGGGGCAAGAACGGAAGTATGCTCTCAGCCAGTCCAAGAACACTGCCTTCTGCTTGCTTTTCTCTTTTAACATGCCCACATGGCCAGAAGGAAAGTGTATAGAATCTCTATGGCTGCACTGGAACTGGACATTGGGCATAGGAAGTTGAGGAGCCAGGGAAGGAAAAGAGGACTCTGTTTAGATCCAGCCCCATAAAAAACTGCCATCTTTTTACACTTAGGGCTAAACGTTGAAATCTGTCACATCTGAGCCTGGCGGACAGGGTGTCTTCAAAGTCTCAATGCAGTTTTAAGCTTTCATAATTTCAGAAGCATAAATGCTGCATACTTGCCAAAAGTGTCATTTGAAAGTTTAATTAAATTTCCTTTATGCTTATCTAGTCTTGTGGAATTTGAATAATATCATTTTACTTTATTGTTTTAGGCAATGTTTGCTGTCTTCCATTAGAGGGACTGAATTTCCAACTGACGGCTTTTTGTAAGTTTGTAGCATTTACACTTATGAATATTAAGCCTGCTGTGCAGTTATGCTGACTTTGAAGGTTTGGATGGTTTTGAGCTTTTCTTTGAAGCTCCGGCAAGTGTTTATGGCATAAATTACAGATATTTTCCCCTGGGGCTAGGTTGGGTTTGAGGTGTAATCAAGGTGACTTGGCCAGCTGCTGGGCTGTCCTCCAGGCTCTGAATAAGGGGGAGGTAAGCTCCTTACAGACGTTAGCTCATTAGCCAAGCAAGTGGACACAGCTGTTCCCATTTCATGGCACATGTAAAATCCAGAGGAAGGTAGGAAGAGACAGAGTTCTGACTTCCTGTGCAATCCATCCATTCTGCCTTAAACAAAGACCAAATGAAAATGATGGGAGAGTTATTTTTTAGCTGGTGCATAATCAGATTCTAATCATCTTCCGAATTGATACTTAATTACACTGTAATGTGTGGCTAATCTCTAGAGAGCTCGAATGTTTTGCACAGATACTCTTGAATATCTTTTTGTCAACGTCACTGCTTCTTTCAGTCACTATATTTTGTTTCCAGCTTCCTTCCTAGGCCTTTAATTCCTGACCTGCCAGGACAGGAATCTCCCAATTGAATCTTTTTTTTTGAGACAGAGTCTCACTGTGTCGCCAGGCACCAGGCTGGAGTGCAGTGGCACAATCTCAGCTCACCGCAACCTCCTTCTCCCGGGTTCAAGCAATTCTCCTGCCTCAGCCTCCTGAGTAGCTGGGACTACAGGTGCACGCCACCATGCCCAGCTAATTTTGTATTTTCAGTAGAGACAGAGTTTTCACCATGTTGGCCAGGGTGGTCTCGATCTCTTGACCTCGTGATCCGCCCGCCTCAGCCTCCCAAAGTGCTGGGATTACAGGCTTGAGCAACCATGCCCGTCCTCTCCCAGTTGAATCTTAAGGCTTGTTGAAAGCTTTCTTTCTCCCATCTCCCTCTCCGTCAAGAAACAGAATTGTCCTCAGCAACAGAGGTTGGCAGGCTCTAGGCCATATCTAAGTTCAAGGACTGTTTTTCGTTGTTGTATCTCATTAGGAAAGTACTTTAAAGTTTTTCAGCAGATAATTTGGCATATCACAGCTGCTTTCACCTTGTGCCCATGATGAGAATCTGTTTCTTGGTAACATTAATAAGTTATTCCTGCTCTTACACCAAAGTACACCTCCAGGCTCTTTGAGAATGCAGTGTTAGTTCTTGTTTAGCCTTTGCTCTCCCTTGTCAGGCAGGATGGCGGCTCTTGTTGCCTGGCATGTTGAACATCCCTTGGCCTTTTTTAGATAGTAAGCTTTGAGGGAGCTGGCTCATGTGAAATGTGGTTCCAGCTCCCAGGAGCTTGACAATATCACACATCTTTACAGTAACCAGATGAGAAGATGACAGTTGCTGCAGCACATCCAGGGTAGTCACATTTCCTTTCCTGAGGATTTGGTGCTAGGTTGTAGCTGACCACATGCCCCCTGCTTACTAGCATGCACTGATAGTGAGCAGAGGAGTGGGGCCTGGGACCCAGGGTCAGGGCTCTGTGGTTTGTGTGTAGCGTAGAAGCTGAGCTGGTGTCTGATAGTGTCCAACAAGGCAACTCCACAAGAGACTGGCTGGGCCTTTGTAAACCCTGGAGATGCAGCCAGGATGTACATTTCCATTCAAGGCTGAATGGACATGAATAACCCTGGTCATTGCTTGGGTGTGACCTTACCAGCGGTGATCCAGAACATATTGGTGAAGGAGCGATGGTGATTTCATGCATGAGAATGCTCGCAAAACAAGGGTAGATCTGAAAGATTGTTGGATGAAGTCCTACCCTGAAGTAAATTACATCGGTTTACTTGACACACCTTTATTTTCATAATGAGAAAGAAAGCGCTGGGTTAAACAGTTCTCAGTATTTTTGCTGTGAAACTTATAATGTAAAACAATGCTGTTTTAAAATCTAGTGATTAAAACATTATGTAAGTATGGAAAATTACTGTGACTTCTCTGACACTTTTAGTTGAATGTGTGTTTCCTTGAGCACAGTAGCATTTCTGTGAAATTTTAAAATGATGTTTATGTACGTGTGCAGACATACTTCATGCTGGAGCAGTGCTCAGCACCCCAGCATTCGTGAACTCCTCCGGTAATTCAGCACCCAGCAGTTCGGACACCTGGACATGGTTCCATTTCTTTCTGACTTGTCTGACAAGCTGCCACATGAAGGAGGCCCCTGTCCATTACAGCTGAGGCACATGTCCTTATTTTAACATCTGTAGACATACAGTAATATTGATATGAATGCTGTTAGTGCCATAGCAATTATGTCTATAAAATTGCCTCTTCTCCACTGTCTCACCTTCACTCAGTTTTCCTCTTGCTGTGTTCTTAGTGTATTTGAGGACCTGAAATAGTTTGTAGTGAACACCTAAATTGCAATGCGTTCTATAAGTTTATATAATTGAGAGAGTTTAAGATATTAGGGAAAGTAGGATTTAACACCCTCAAAGCTCATCATCTCGAGAGCCAATCTGCCAGGTTTAAATCCTGGTTCTGCTAACCGTGCATCCTTGGGCAAGTTACGTAATCTCTGCATCTCAGTTACCTCCTATAAATTCTGAACAATGATAGTCCTTCTCTCATAGGGTTGCTGTGGGGATTTAATAAGTGAATACATGTAAAGCCCCTGGAACAGTGCCTGGCAGATGATGAGGACACAATAAATGTTAGCCATTGTCACTGCTAATGTTAGTTTTACTTATATGAATGGTGGAGTTTTATGTAGATTGCTAATCAACTTTGACTGTTATTTTCATGTGAAATTATGGTTGAAAAGTTAGCTGCATGAGCCATTTATTGAAATGAGGAGCTTCAGTTTATAATGATAATTATCTTTTTTTTAGGACAAGACCTAAAACCTGTCTTGGATAGCGAATATTTAGCCATTTACCTAAAATGGTATTTTTTACATGCAATGCATGTGGTGAATCAGTGAAGAAAATCCAAGTGGAAAAGCATGTGTCTGTTTGCAGAAGCTGTGAATGCCTTTCTTGCATTGACTGTGGTAAAGATTTCTGGTAAGCTTCACAGAATTCATGTAGATCCGTAGTAAATCCAGACCAGTTTTGGAAGCCTTGGCACCATAAAGCTTGGAAAAATCGTGGCAAATTTGAGGAAATAAATTAAGAATAAAAACTGGTATGGTCCATTGTGATTCTTTACAATGTGCTTTACTAGGCTGGGTGCAGTGGCTCATGCCTGTAATCCCAACACTTTGGGAGGCCAAGGCAGGCAGATCATGAGGTCAGGAGTTTGAGACCAGCCTGGCCAACATAGTGAAATTCCATTTCTACTAAAAAATACAAAAATTAGCTTGGCATGGTGGGGTGCACCTGTAATCCCAGCTACTCAGGAGGCTGAGGCAGGAGAATTGCTTGAACCCAGGAGGCAGAGGTTGCAGTGAACTGAGATTGCACCATTGTACTCCAGTTCTGGGCGACAGAGCAAGACTCGATCTCAGGGGAGAAATAAAATGTGCCTTACTAAACAATTTGCTTTTTGAGGATGTGTTAAAGAGAAGACTAGGGGAAGGGAAATTACGATTAGCGCATTCGTTGGTGACCCTGGTTGCTATTGCATTGCCACTGTTACCAGACCCAGGGAAGCAACACATGGAAGATGGCTCTAGGGGGTTAGAGCTGGTTTTGTTAGACCACGGGTATCGTGTGCCCGTCACAGTGAAGAGATGGACTTATGAACCAGAAAGTGAATTTATGAGCTCACAGTGGGGGAGATGACTAGTAGCAGAGGAAACTATGTCCTCCCTAGAAAATCAGAGCTGCTGGTGGAAGTGAGGCTCTTCCTGGCCCCCCGAGTGTGTCAAGAGACACTTCCACTGAGGAGGCCTCTGTGAAGGTGAGGAGTTAGCGAGGAGGGGCAGGACAGATCCTGCCTTAGACACCATTTCTTAAGGTGGGTCGTTTGCAGAGAGCTGCCCTCTTGAATTTCATGTTGATTCCCTTTTGGCCACAGAAGGTCCAGGCGAGAAGCTGGCTTCTGGCAGCACCTGCCCTAGTGTCCTCTCAGGCATTTAGGTGGTATTGGCTAAGAGTCTCTTAATTCACTGTAGAGCAGTGATTTTTTAGAAACTGCTAACCTCTGTTCAGACCTAATCCTAGGAGGAAGCTAGATATATAAAGTAGGTTAAAATTGAGTTTTCATTAGGGGACTTTGCCCTGCACTTTGTCCCCAACATTTCCCTGAAGAACCCCATATAGCTTTACAAAGATTATGAGACAAAATTGAGTTTTTCCAGGACCCTAAGGTATCCAGAACTGTTGGAAATCTCGTACTGCCATTTTATACCTGTTTTTTTAATTTATTCTACAACTAATTATTGACTCCCTAGTCTATTACCAGAAAGTCATTGATAATTTTTGTAATTTAAGAAGACTACCCTATTGCATAGTAATTTTTGTGTTTATTCAGTATATATGCATTTATGACTAAAAAAAATACTGCCTATCAATTTATTGTAAAGTGTTTATAAGAATAGGGGAAACATTTGGTGATGGGTTTGATATTGAAGACTTTGGAGGAAGTGGGATGTGGTTCTGACTAGGAGGTTTTAAACATAAGTGAAATAGATGGGGTGCTTGTGTGGTAGACAGATGTGAAAATAGACAGAGGGTAGTAGCAGCGTGCTGGTATTAGTGCCTTCAACTTGGTATCAGTCTAATGGGAGAACCTTTGATCACTTTAAAGGGGCGATGACTATAAAAACCACGTGAAATGCATAAGTGAAGATCAGAAATATGGTGGCAAAGGCTATGAAGGTAAAACCCACAAAGGCGACATTAAACAGCAGGCATGGATTCAGGTAATGTCTTTCTAATTCATTGAGTATCTTCCTCTGACACCTTCCGCTTTCTTTGGAAGCCCAAGAGACTAAGAATGTATGTGCCATCCTGCAGACAAGCCCTGGAAACCTTATGTCCTAGGATAGACTGAGGTTGAACTAAAACTTCTTGAAAAAGAGTTCTTTGGCTGGGCACAGTGGCTCACACCTGTAATCTCAGCACTTTGGGAGGCCAAGGTGGGCAAATCATGAGGTTGGGAATTCGAGACCAGCCTGGCCAACATGATAAAACCCCATCTCTACTAAAAATACAAAAAATTACCTGGGCATAGTAGCGGGCGCCTATAATCCCAGCTACTCAGAAGGCTGAGACAGGAGAAGTGCTTGAACCCAGGAGGTGGAGATTGCAGTGAGTCAAGATCACACCACTGCACTCCAGCACCAGTGACAGAGTGAGACTCTGTCTCAAAAAAGAGAAAGAAAAAGAGTTCTTTATTCTTCTAGCTTCGCCTAAACTGTCAGGCTTCAGCGGCCCTCTTCAGAACTCACTTCTGCTTCTGTCATGGTCTCCTGGTTTCTCCCCATCTGATTCCTCCCTGACTCCCTCACTGCCGTTGTTCACAGATGGAGAAGAGTAAGTGTGGTCTGCGGAGGAATCAGCTGCGCCGATGTGGGGGTTTTGCTCTTTTCCTTAAATCATTAAACCCCACATTTGAAAAATAGAATTAAGGAATCTAATCAGGAGGAATCCGTGTTCTCCGAAAGCTTTTTATTAGTAGATTGGGTGTTTAGAAGTCATTCATATTATAAAGGGCTCAGAATGTTGGTCCTTGGAGGGACCGTTTCTTCTTTCATCTGCAACTTGACCATTTTGTCTTTCGTCTGACATCTCACTTCTTCTGGCATTTCTCACAATTCCAAAACGTTGCTACTTTCGAGTTGCCTGGATCCCGCCCCATCTCCCATGTTCTATACTTGGGGCTGGCTGCTCTCAGACCGCACTCATTTTTATCTCTGACACTGTGCTCTGCTGCTCTCATTTTTTCCTGTTAATTTTTATTAATTTAATTTTTTTTGAGACAGGGCCTTTTTCTCTCTCCCAGATTAGAGTACAGTGGTGCAGTCACAGCTCACTGCAGCCTCGGCCTCCTCAGCTGAAGCAGTCCTTCTGCCTCAGCCTCCCAAGTAGCTGTAGTACTACAGGCACAGGCCACCACGCCTGCCTACATTTTTAAATGTTTTGTAGAGATGGGGTCTCACTATGTTGCCCAGGCTGGTCTCAAACAATCCTCATGCCTCAGCCTCCCAAAGTGCTGGGATTACAGGCAAGAGCCACTGTGATTTTTTTTAGCCTTATTTTAATGCAAAATAGGTGGATATTAACCACTTAATAAAAATAACTCCAGTAATATAGAAGTACAGAGAAGAAAGCAATACATGGTCCCCAAATCAACCAGCCAGAAACGAGCAGTGTGAATGTGTGCTGAGCATCCTTCCAGATGTCTCTGGGCTTACAAGCAGACTGCGGGTAGATGAACCAGGAGAACACCGCTCTTAAATGGGTTATAGTGTTTTTCTCTAACCTGTGTCTCCACTGCCCTGTTCTCTTCTGAAAGGGCTGGCTGTTCCAGTGAGTGCTAAGCCAGCCTCGTTTTTCTATGTTCGTGTTTGTCTTGTTTTCTTGATTTTTGTTTTTCTACCTGGGTGCCTGAAGCAGCTTTGCCTTATGCTTGTCTTAGTATCCTGTTTTTTTCTAGTCTGTTTATATATAGATTCACTTCTTTCCTACTGCAGGGACATTTTCCTGCATTTTATTTGTTTAGCTCCAGCACTGATCCTTGTTTCCTGGTTGGTGACCATCCTTAACATCTACTGTCTTCTCTAACTTTAATAATTATTTTTTTCTCTTCCTTCACTGGGTTTGCCAGACACAGAAAATTGAAATTCCTAGGTCACTATTTTTCTCTCTTCTGTTCTTGCAAATTCAGATTAGATTTTTTTTTTTTTTTTTTTTTGAGATGGAGTCTTGCTCTGTCATCCAGGCTGGAGTGCAGTGGCACGATCTTGGCTCACTGCTGCAACCTCCACCTCTTGGGTTCAAACAGTTCTGCCTCAGCCTCCTGAGTAGCTGGGACTACAGGCACCCAACACCACACCTGGCTAATTTTTATATTGTTAGTAGAGACGGGGTTTCACCATGTTGGCCAGGCTAGTCTCAAACTCCTAACCTCAAGTGATCTGCTTGCCTTGGCCGCCCAAAGTTCTGGGATTATAGATGTGAGCCACCACGCCCAGCCTAGATTTTATTAGATCTTAATTCTTATTGTCTTGACTATAACCTAGTCCCTATAATACCCATTTTTTATCACATTCAGTTTATTTATTTTGTTTTTTTATCCTGTGGTAAAATATACATGATGTAAAATTTACCATCTTAACCATTTAAAAGGATACAGTTAACACATTCACGTTGTTCTGCAACCATCACTACCATCCATTTCCCGAATTTTTTTATCTTCCCAAACTGAAGCTCTACCCCCAATAAACACTAACTCCCCATTCCTCCCGCCCCCAGCCCCTGGCAGCTACCATTCTACTTTCTGTCTCTGTGAATTTAGCAGCTCTAGGTGCTCCATGTAAGTGAAATTATTCAATGTTTGTCCTTTTGTGACTGACTTGTTTACCTTCACATAATATCGTCAAGGTTCAGCCATGTGTCACAATGTCCCTTTTATGGATAAAGAATTTTCTATTGTGTCTATATTTACTCAGCAGTGGGATTACTGGTAATTCTGTTTTTAATTTTTAGAGGAACCTCTGTACTCTTTCTGGAGTAGCTGCAGCATTTTACATTCTCACCAGCAATGGACAAGGGGTTCAGTTTCTTCACAGCCTTGCCTACAAGGCTTATTTTCTGTTTTATTTTAGATAATAGCCATCCTAATGGGTACAAAGTGATATCTCATTATGGTTTTGGTTTGTATTTCCAGCATCTTTTCATGTGTTTATTGGCTATTTGTATTATCTTCTTTGGAGAAATGTCTGTTCCGGTCCTCTGCCCATTTCAAAATTAGATTGTTTGTTTTGTTGTTGAGTTGTAGGAGTTCTTTATATATTTTATATATGGATTTATTTATTTCATTTGTAGAGATGGGGTCTTGTTTTGTTGCCCAGGTTGGTCTCAAACTCCTGTCCTCAAGCCACCATACCTGGCCAGTACTTTAGATATTAACCCCTTATCAGATATGATTTTCAGATATTTTCTCCCATTCCATAGGTTGCGTTTTCACTATGTTGATAGTGTTCTTTGATGCACATAAGTTTTTTGTTTCAATGTAGTCAATTCATTTTTTTAATTTTGTTGCCTATGCTTTTGGTGTAATAGCCAATAAGTTATTGTCTAGTCCAGTGTTGTGAAGCTTTTCCACTATGCTTCTTTTCTTAGAGTTTATAGTTTTACCTCTTAAGTTTAGTTCTTTAATCCATTTTGAGTTAGCTTTTGTGTATGATGTTAGGTGAGGGTCCAGCTTCATTCTCCTGCATGTGGATAATCTACTTTTCTTAGCACCACTTGTTGAAATGGTCTTGGTTTTTTTCCCCCATTGAATAGTCTTGTTGAAAGTCATTTGACCATATATAAGAGGGTTTATTTCGGGGCTCTCTATTCTGCTGGTTTTATGTCTCTTTATGCCCATACCATACTGCCTTGATTACTGTAGCTTTGTAATAAGTTTTGAAATCAGAAAATATGAGATCCACATTTGTGTTCTTCTTTTCAAGATTGTTTTGGCTATTTGGTATCCCTTGAGATTCCATGTGAGTTTTAGGATGCATTTTGCTATTTCTGCAAAAATGTATATATACACACATTGGATTTTGATAGGAATTGCGTTGCATATGTAGATTGCTTGGTTAGTATTAACATCTTAACAACTTTAAGTCTTCCAATCCATGAATACGGAATGTTTTTCATTTGTGTCTGCTTTAATTTCAGCAGTGTTTTTTGGTTTTCAGTAAACAAGTCTTTTGCCTCTTTGGTTAAGTTTATTCTGATTATTCTTTTTGATGTTGCTGTAAGTGGAATTGTTTTCTTAATTTCTCTTTCTGGTTGTTTCTTTTTGTTATATAAAATGCAGCTTGATTTTTGAATGTGGATTTTGTATCCTGCAACTTTGCTGGATTTGTTTATTCTAACAATTTTTGTGTGAACCCTTTAGGATTTTTGGCATATAAGAGCACATCATCTGTGAACAGAGATAATTTTACTTCATCCTTTGCAATTAGGATGACTTTTATTTTGTTTTCTTGCCTAACTGGTCTGGCTAGGACTCCAGTACTATGTTAATATAAGTTAATCTATATATTTTTAAGCATAGACATAAATACAGAATCTGGGCTGAAAATGTGAACCCTTTAGCCATGGCAAGGACTTTTTCTATTGGCTTTCATGAAACTCATGTTGATTGTTTATTGTTTTTCTTTTTTCTTCCTTTTTTGTAGAAAATTAATGAATTAATAAAGAGACCTAATGTCAGCCCCAAAGTGCGAGAACTTTTAGAGCAAATCAGTGCTTTTGACAACGTTCCCAGGAAAAAAGCAAAATTTCAGGTATGAATTGACTTTCTTGAATGGAGGGGTTGTGTGGCCCATCAGTGACTGAGCTTGTGTGTACCTGTCCAAGTGGGATCCATAGTTCTTTTTCTTTTTGTTTCTTACAGAACTGGATGAAGAACAGTTTAAAAGTTCATAATGAATCCATTCTGGAGCAGGTGTGGAATATCTTTTCTGAGGCTTCCAGCAGTGTAAGTCGGATCTGATTTCAGATTTGTAGTGTGGCAAAAATAATTAGTAATAACGAAATGAGGATTTCATATTTTTGGAAATCAAGACAGCCTTCTTTTTTATTTTTATTTTCTTGTGACAGAGTCTCACTCCGTTGCCCAGGCTGAGTGCACTGGCGCCATCTTGGCTCACTGCAACCTCCACTTCCCAGGTTCAAGCGATGCTCGTGTCTCAGCCTCCCAAGTAGCTGGGACTATAGGCATCAGCCATCATGCTAGGCTAATTGTGTGTGTGTGTGTGTGTGTGTGTTTAGCAGAGACAGGGTTTCACCATGTTGACCAGGCTGGTGTCAAACTCCTGACCTCAGGCAATCTGCCCGCCTCGACCTCCCAAAGCACTGGGATTACAGGCATGAGCCACTGCGCCTGGCCCAGCCTTCTTTTTTAGAGAGCCTCTTAGTGCCTTCATTTATGGGAAGGAATAAACGAATGCACTACAGAGATGTCCTTATTGTGCAGAGCAAGGTATTTCATCCTAATGTTTGATAATGGTGCCGGCCCAGCATGTAATAATTTGCTTAGTCATCAGGCAGGGAGATTGATACATGGGAAAGAACAGGAGCTTTGGATTTCTGAGAGACCTGGTTCAAATCCCTGCTGTGCAGTTTGCCTGACATTTGATCTTAGGCACATTATTTCGCCTCTGAGCCTCAGTTTCCTTATCTGAAAAAAAAAATGTGGATAGTAATACTCATTTATTGAATACTAACTGAGTGCCTGATCTGTGCCAGGCCCTGAACAAAAAATCTAAAGTATCCCAGGTAGTGGTGCTATGAAGGAAAATAAAACAGGCTGAGGACATAGTGACTAGGTGTTCCTCTGGATAAGGAGTGAGGGGTCACATCTTACAAAGTTACAGTAGAAGCTTACAGAGTTAAGATAGATGAGCAGTCTGCGTGCAGCTCCTTCTGGTGGAAGGAGAGTTCCCTTTGAGGAATTAAATCAGTCACCTGTTAGTCAAAATGGTTTAGTAGAGACCCTAAATGTGGACTATATACATTGTTGATTATGTTGTTTATTTTTGTGTAAATACCAGTTTCAAAAAACAGTGGGGTTCTGACTGGTCTTTAATTCTTGTCAAATTACCAGGAGTTCATTCACTTTATGTAGAGAGAGTACTTTTGGTAGCAAGTGGGCATCAAAATGTAAATTTACCTTGGTGGTATACCTAGCATTTGTCTCTTTCGGAATATACAAATTGGCCCTTTGAAACCTTATAACCGATCATTAGATTGGCCTTTATGTGGCACCTATTTTTTTAAGGTTATTTCTATTTTAACTAAGAATCACAGATTTGAAATTGCTTCAACTGCAGGGTTTTTTAAAGAAGCTTTTTCCAGTTTCCCTTTTGAAGTATGAACATATTAAACATTAAGTAAAATAACGAGTAAACAGCCCCTGGTAAACCCTGAGCTCTGTGAAACACAACCTGCCATCCCTCACATCTGTCTTTGCACCATGGACCTCCCGGCATACCCTGAGTGTTTGTAGGGCAGAGCAGAGGGTCCTGAGGCCTTGTCCTCTGTACCTTGGATGTTTATCCTCCTATAACTCTGCCAGGTGTGAGGTCGGACGCTTTTCTGTCCTCTACCTCATCATAGTTCACCTGGTCACGGTGGATGCAACCGTAATTAGGCCAAGTTCCTGGCTGCTTGGAGCTATGTTGTAGTGGAGGAGATAGACATCCACATACGGGTCCATGGTATAATGTCAGGTCCCAATCAGCACTGGGAAGAAGCCAGAGGCATTGGGAGGCCAGGACTGAAGGAGGTGCTTCGTTAGGAAAGAGTCAGGGCATCACAGAGGACACCACATTTGAGGAGAGTGTAATGAGGTAGAAAGAAGAAGGGGAAGAATTGGTTCACCTATTTATTGAGCAGCTGCAAGATGGGTAAATGTGTGCCTCCCTCCCTCTCTCCCTCCTGGTGGCCAAGGAGTTGGTTTAAACATAGAGGCAAGGCACTAGCTGAAAACCTCATCTAGATTGTAAAGAAGGGAGGCTGACGTCTCAGGCACTCCGTGGTTAAAGTAATATTTTATGGCTAGGCACAGTGGCTCACGCCTGTAATCCCAGCACTTTGGGAGGCTGAGATGGGCAGATCGCTTGAGGTCAGGAGTTGTAGACAAGGCCTACCAACATGGTGAAACCCCATGTCTACTAAAAATACAAAAATTAGCTGGGCATGGTGGTGTGCACCTATAATCCCAGCTACTCAGGAGGCTGAGACAGGAGAATCGCTTGAATCTGGGAGGTGCTGGTTGCGGTGAGCTGAGATTATACCACTGTACTCCAGCCTGTGCAACAGAGTGAGACTCTGTCTCAAAAAAAATAAATAAAATAATAAGGTAATGTATTTAATAATGATAACCATTAGAGAGTCACCTCCATACATAAAGAATGGTGACCCCGCCCCCCATCCCTACAGAAAATATATAACCCGGTTATGGTAGCTTGCGCTTGTGGTCCCAGCTAACTGGGAGGCTGAGGCAGGAATGTTGCTTGAGCCTGGGAGCGGAGATTGCGGTAAGCTGAGATGGTGCTACTACATTTCAGCCTGGGCAACAGAACAGAGCAAGACTCTGTCTCCAAAAAAAAAAGAGTGGTAAGAATGGTGACTGTTCTTCTAATGATAGCTTTCCAATCTAAATCATGATAACGACAGTACCATTTTCTAATACTTGATAATTTGCAAAACTCTTCACACCCAATGGGCAGGTGTATGGATCCGCAGTGCTAATAAGCACAGCACATATCTTTTCTTATTTCATCTGTCCACGCATCAGGTCGGTATTACTACCTTTCATTTTACAGATGAGGAAATAGGTTTGAACAGATAGATAATTTGCCCTTAGTCATGTGACTAGGAATGAACAGAACTGGAACTTGAATCCAGATCTGCAGACACATACATCCAGTGGTACTACTACACCTAAGGACTCTTCTCTTATTTAAAAGGTGACTAGTGAGCTGGAATGAAAGGTCTTATCTTCTGTAGCCTAAGGATTCTTCACTTTTCCAGTGGAATGAAATTGTCTGTTCAGTACAGAGGGGTGTGGACTGGGGGAAGTTGTTTCCTATTTTGTATATTTACTGCTACATTTTAGCTGTTGGTGAGGGGTCACAGTTATAAAACGGTAAGTAATAAAACCATTTTTTTTTTTGAGACGGAGTTTTGCTCTTGTGGCCCAGGCTGGAGTGCAATGCAATGGTGTGATCTTGGGTCATTACAACCTCCACCTCCCGAATTCAAGTAATTCTCCTCCCTCAGCCTCCCGAGTAGCTGGGATTACAGGCATGCACCACCACGCCCGGCTAATTTTGTATTTTCAGTAGAAACAGGGTTTCTCCATGTTGGTCAGGCTGGTCTCAATCTCCCAGGTGATCTGCCTGCCTCAGCCTCCCAACGTGCTGGGATTGCAGGGGTGAGCCACTGCGCCCGGCTGATCATTTTTCTTGAACAGTTTATGTAGTAGGCACAGGCAATAACATGACAACTCTATTTACACATTTAAAATGAATATTTATGTGTTTCTTGCTTTTGCTTAATAATAAGGAGCCAGTCAGTAAGGAACAGGATCAGCAGCCACTCAACCCGCTGGAAAATCCACGTGCAGAAATCTCCGCCAAGGTTCCGCCCTCCAAAGGGAATGATGCCGTGAAACAGCAGGGGGAAGTGAAGAAGAATAAAAGAGAAAGAAAGGAAGAACGGCAGAAGAATAGGAAAAAAGAAAAGAAGGAACTAAAATTAGAAAATCACCTGGAAAACTCAAGGAATCAGAAGCCTAAGAAGCGTAAAAAGGGACAGGAGGCCGACCTTGAGGCCGGCGGGGAGGAAGTCCCTGAGGCCAACGGCTCCGCAGGGAAGAGGAGCAAGAAGCAGCAGCGCGAGGGTGGGCCCACGGCCACGCAGCGTGAGGGCAGCGCCGGCGAGGGACAGGCCAACGTGGGTGCGGGGAAGAGGAGGCGGAGGCATTCGGAAGGTAGGTGGCTAGCTCACGCTCTAGGATTTGTTCTGAAAACCTGAAAGCTGTGAATTTGGGATATTTAAACCTGTTAGTCCTTGTGGGTTTTGTTTATTGTTTTTGAGACGGAGGCTCGCTCTTTCGCCCAGGCTGGAGTGCAGTGGAGTGATCTCGGCTTGCTTCAGCCTTCGCCTGCCGGATTCGAGCGATTCTTCTGCCTCAGCCTCCCAAGTAGCTGGGATTACTGGGATTACAGGCGTGTACCACCAGGCCCGGCTAATTTTTGTTTTTGTTTTTTGAGACAGAGTTTCACTCTTGTTGCCCAGGCTAGAGTGCAAATGGCGCAATCTCAGCTCAGCACAAACTCCACCTCCCAGGTTCAAGCTAATCTCCTGCCTCAGCCTTTTGTGTCGCTGGGATTAAAGGTGTGCACCACCACGCCTGGCTAATTTTGTAGTTTTAGTAGAGACGGGGTTTCTCCACGTCGGCCAGGCTGGTCTTGAACTCCTGATCCACCTGCCTTGGCTTCCCAGAGTGCTGGGATTACAGGCATGAGCCACTATGCCTGGCCTCAATTTTCATATTTTTAGTAGAGATGGGATTTCACCAGTTGGTCTTCAACTCCTGACCTCAGGTGATCTGCCCACCTTATCCTCCCAGAGTGCCAGGATTACAGGCGTGAGCCACCGTGCCTGGCTAGACCTTGTGTTTTGAACCAAGTAAGGAAACAAGCATAAGCTTTGTGGCCAGGCAGAGCTGGGCCCCGCCCAGGCAAATGACCCCACTGCTCAACTCCCTTCACTCCATCTCCAGCATGGAGGAGGGGGTTTTATAAACTGGGGCTGGGCTGCCTGGAGAAGTGAGATGATGCATGGAGTGTGCCTAGCTTAACATAAGGTCTTGTTACATGGTAGCTGCTATCGTAGATGCAAAATCTTCTTTTACAAATTCTTTCTAATTACCTAGCTGAAACAGATTCTAAGAAGAAAAAGATGAAGCTCCCAGAGCATCCTGAGGGTGGAGAACCAGAAGACCATGAGGCTCCTGCAAAAGGTATATCACTGCCATTGCGTGAAGAGCACAGCTGGGCACGCTGCTTTTGCCGATAGTCCCAGCTACTCAGGAGGCAGGGGCAGGAGAGTCACTTGAGCCCAGGAGTTTGAGGCTGTAGTGAGCCATGGGCATACCACTTTCAAAAAGCAAGAAAGAGAGAGAGAGCGAGAGAAAGAGAGAGGGAGGGAGGCCGAGAGAGAGAGCAAAGAAAGAAAGGGAAAAACACACTGTCCCTTGTAGGTTGGGAGAGGGGCCGAGAGATGCCCCCTTCTGGGGAAGGAAGGTGTAAAGCAGGCACTTCTGGTAGGGTCTTACCCTCCAGAGGCATGCATGAGTTTGAAAGTAAAATCAGTTCTCTAGGGTGTGTGAGTCAGTCTTACAGTGCCTCTCACCTGCTGTCTTTCAGGAGAAAAGTAAAGCAGTCTGGTTTGGAAATGTGTGTTATCTTTGGAATTTAAACCCAATATAGCTTTCTGAGACCCTGTTCCCTTTCCCTCCTCCCCAGCTCTCTTGTTCCTGCCTTTCATTGTTCTCTAGTAGAAGTCCCCTCAGCTCTGCCCCTGCCCATCTCTGGGCCTGTTTCTGGGGTCTCCTTGTTTGTATCTCCAACCTCAGCATCTCATCCCTGGCCTTCACGGGCCCTCTGAAATGCTGCCTCTTATATGAAGCTTCTCTCCTGGTTCTTCAGGCCTGAACCCTCGCCTGCTGGGGCGTAGCAAGTTGTCACATCTCTGCCATGTCCCCCAGCCCCGGGGATCCTGCAGTTAAGAACAGGTCCAAGTACTCAAATGGGCATCAGCTTTATTAGCGGAGTTCAGTGACTGCCAGCATTGGGTTAGATCTCTTAGCTGAAAACCCCCTTCTCAAGTTTGTAAACAGTAGCGTCCCCATATCTGTGGCATGAAAAATTCCAGAAATAAACAATTGATGTTTTCAACTGTGTGCTGTTCTGAGCAGTGTGGCAAGATCTCTTGCTGTCCTGCTCTGTGCCTTCTTCACCACAAGAAGGGTAAGTATAGGACAATAAGATAGAGAAGAGAGACTACATTCACATAACTTTTATTACAGTATATTGTTAAAATTGTTGTATTTTATTATTAGTTATTGTTAGCCTTTTACTGCGCCTAATTTATAAGTTGAGCATTGCCATAGGTATGCATGAATATATAAGAAAAGACAGAGTTTATATAGGGTCCAATACCATCGTGGTTTCAGGTGGCCACTAGGGGCCCAGCAGCTGTCCCCCTGCAGATAAAGGGGGACAACTGGAATGGCCTTTTTTGTTATTACATTTTTTATTTTGAGATCCTTGTAAACTCACATGCAGTTGTAAGAAATAATGGAGACTCAGGTGTCCTTATGTATCTGCATTCACTTTACCTTGTTGCCACCCCGAATAGCACTTTACACCACCATAGTGCAGCATCTCAGCCCGGATGCTGACACGGATACCGTTCCATCTCCATCGCCGCCAGGCTGCCTCCTGCTGCCCTTCTGCAGCCACAGCCACTTCCCTCTCACCCCCACCCCCTCCTTAGCCTCTGGCAATCACTAATCTGTTCTTCATTTCTGTAATCTCCAGAATGTTCTATGAATGGAATCATACAGTATGTAACCTTTTAAGATTGACTCTTCCTCAGCATTTTCTCTGGAGATTGACCATGTTGCTGAACTGATCAATAATCTGTTCATTTGATTGGTGAGGAGTAGCCTATGTTATGCATGCATCACAGTTTCTTTCATCATTCACCTGTTGATGGACACCTGGGTGGTTTCGAATTTCTGGTTATTAATGAATAAAGCTGCAGTAAACATTGATGTGCAGGTTTCTGTGAACTGCACGGTGAACTAAGTCAGTTTTTCTGAAGTAGATGTCCAATGCTGTGCCATACGGTAGTTGCATATTCTTTTAAAGAAACTGCCAGCTCAGTAACAAACGCTGGTGAGGATGTGGAGAAAAAGGAACCTGGTGCACTGTTGTGGGAAGGTAAGTTAGTACAACCACTATGGAGAACTATTGGGAGCTTCCTCAGAAACCTAAAGCTAGAGCTCCCATACAATCCAGCAGTCCCACTCTAGGGTATGTATTCAAAAGAAAGGACATCACTGTGTGGAAGAGTTATCTGCACTCCCATGCTTGTTGCCGTGCTATTTACAATAACCAAGATTTGAGCAACCTAAGTGTCCATCAGCAGATGAATGGATACAGAAAATGTGGTGCATGTACACAGTGGAGTATTCAGCCATGAAAAGGAGATCCTGTCGTTTGCAGCAACATAGATGGAACTGGAAGTCATTACACGAAGTGAAATAAGCCAGGCACAGGAAGACAAGCATAGCATGTTTTCACTTATTTGTGGGCTCTAAACATCAAAACAATTGAACTCATGGAGACAGAGTAAACGGATGGTTACCAGAGACTGGGAAGAGTAGTGGGAGGCTGGGGGCGAGGCGGGGATGGCTAATGGGTATCCAAAAAACAGAAAGAATGAGTAAGACCTAGTATTTGATAGCACAACAGGGCGTCTGTTGTCAATAATAATTAAATTATACAATTAAAAATAATTGAAGAGTATAATTGGGTTGTTTGTAACACAAAAGCATAAATACTTGAGGTGATGGATGCCCCATTTACTCTGATGTGATTATTACACATTGCATGTCTGTATCAAAATCTCTCACGTACCCCATAGATACCTAATGTGTACCCACAAAAATTTAAAATGAAAAAACTGCCAACTTTTTTCAGGCGTGGCTGTACACATTTTCTTTCTTTCTTTTTTTGAGACGGAGTTTTGTTCTTGTTGCCCAGTGTGGAGGGCAATGGTGCGATCTTGGTTCACCGCAACCTCTGCCTTCTGGGTTCAGGCGATTCTCCTGCCTCAGCCTCCCGAGTAGCTGAGATTACAGGCATGTGCCACCACACTGAGCTAGCTTTGTATTAGTAGAGGACGGGGTTTCTTCATGTTGGTCAGGCTGGTCTCGAACTCCCTACCTCAGGTGATTGGCCTACCTCAGCCTCCCAAAGTGCTGGGATTACAGGCGTGAACCTCTGTGCCCAGCGGCTGTACACATTTTCTGTTCCCACCAGCGGTGTGTAAGTGATCCGTTTCGCCACATCATAGTCAATACTAGGCACTGTCACTGTTTTGTATTTTTGCCATTCTGATAGATGTGTGGTACCAGCTCATTGTGGTTTGAATTTGTATATCCCTAATGGCTAGTGTTGTTAAACATCTTTTTGTGTGCATATTTGCTATCTGTATATCTTTTTGTTGAATTGTCAGTTCTCTTTAAAAAAATTTTTTCCCTGTTTTCTAATTTGGGTTGTTTGGTGTTTTTCGGTTGTTGTTGTTGTGGGTTTTTTTTTTTTTAAACTGTTGAGATTTGAGAGTTTTTTTGATATTTTCTAAATATTACTCCTTTGTGGGACATAGGGTTTGTAATTTTTTTTTCAGTCTGTTGCTTCTTTTTTCATCCTAACAGTCTTTTTTAGGGCAAATGGTTTTAATTTAGATAAACTTCAATTTATCAATTTATTTTTCATGGATTGTGCTACTTTACCTAGCCATAGAGTCTAAAGATGTTTTTTTTTAAGTTGCATTTTAGGTTTTCGGGTACATGTGAAGAACATGTAAGATTGTTGCATAGGTACACACATGGCAGTGTGATTTGCTGCCTTCCTCCCCATCACCTATATCTGGCATTTCTCCCCATGTTATCCTTCCCCAACTCCCCACCCCCCACTGTCCCTCCCCTATTTCCCTCCGACAGACCCCAGTGTGTGATGCTCCCCTTCCTGTGTCCATGTGTTCTCATTGTTCAACACCCGTCTATGAGTGAGAACATGCGGTGTTTGATTTTCTGTTCTTGTGTCAGTTTGCTGAGAATGATGGTTTCCAGATTCATCCATGTCCCTACAAAGGACACGAACTCATGGTTTTTTATGGCTGCATAGTATTCCATGGTGTATATGTGCCACATTTTCCCTGTCCAGTCTATCATCAATGGGCATTTGGGTGATGTTTTTGTTTTCTAAACTATCTTATTGAATAGCTTTTTTACAAATCAACATTTTCTGTATTTCAGATGTATAACTTAATGTGTCACTGTATTTTATTTTTATTATACATGTACATTGTGAAATAGTCGCTACAATCAGGCTAATTAATTAACACATTTGTCACCTCACATAGTTTACCTTTGTGTGTGTGTGTGTGTGTGTGTGTGTGTGTTGAGAACACTCAAGATACACCCTTTCAGCAAATTTCAGGTCTATGTTAAATGCTTCCTAGTCTTACCTTTTATATTGAAGTCCATGATCCATTTTGAGTTAGTTTTTTTGTAAGGTGTAAGGTCCTGTTTACGCTTTCTCTTTTACTCGGCTTTCTCTCACACGACTTTGGTGGTTGTAGAGGGGCACAGCCTCGATGCTGTCAGGTGGGGGTAGAAATCCAGGTTCCCCACTCAGCCTCCATCAGCACCTGGGCATGGCCACTTCTTACTTCTGCCGGGCAGGGCTCCTGGTGCAGGCTTCACTGACATCACAGCAGGGGCAGCCTCATCGCTGGCTTGTGTAGATGAGAGCCCTGAATTCCTGCCTGGCCTTCTGTGACACCGTCCCTCATTACAGTCTTCCAAGGGCTCCCCACTTGGCTTTTGCTAGTGCGGGGGTTGGTGGGGGGTGGAGCCTCCTTTTTTTCTGTGATGTGTGGCTGCAGTAGGGTGGTTATTGTGTAAAAGTTTTGTCTTGCCAGGCTGACCTTTCCTGGTCCTTTGCCAAGAGAGAGCAGGCTTCTGTTGGGGCTGTTTTGTCTGTGCCTGTTGGTGTTCAGGTTGCTGGCTTCTTCAGCTCCAGATCTGGGGTATAGGTGGCAAGAAGCTCACCCACTGTTGCTCCGCAGGCCCTGAGGTCCCAGCTGGTCTCTACCTTTCAGAGTCGTCTTACATTTCTTGGGTATATAATTTCAGAGTTCTCAGTTGTGGTGGGCGGGAGGAATGGGGAAAGTGTGTCTACCCCATCTTCTCAGAAGTGGAAGTCCCCTAGATGAGTATTTTCAGTCCTTCTGTAACAGTTGGTGGTTTCCTCTCATTCCAGGTCAGCCTGCTTTTGCTCATCTTTGTCCTCCCTACTGTGTATAGACAGCCCATGATCTTAGTGGATGCTTAGGAAATCTGTCGAGTTCATTAAATACAACTCTTCATCTAGGAGGTTGTCATGCTGATGGCACTTGGGCACCTGCTCACTCTAAGAGCCAGTCCTTGACAGGTAGTAAGTGCTTCCAGGACACTGGAATTGAACAGATGCAGTGATTGCTCCAATGGTGCTATGGAGTCTGGTCATTAGAGGGTTAGCTCATTTCCTGGGAGCAAACAGGTGTTGCAGAAGTTGTTTCTTTACCCTTCTTGTAGTACAGCAAAACAAAACATCTTACATATTCTTATTTATTTCGTAGGTAAATTCAACTGGAAGGGAACTATTAAAGCAATTTTGAAACAGGCCCCAGACAATGAAATAGCAATCAAAAAGTTAAGGAAAAAGGTATGGCACATGAACAAACCCATCTGTATAACAGCTGGGGAGAACTGATTTTTAAATGTACAATTGCTTGTTTTTTTCTTTTTTCACCTCAAACACTGAAAATGTGTGTGTGTCTCAGTGATTTTCAGGCTGCTCCAAAGCCCCTCACGCAGCCTCAGCCAGGGTGGTGCCTAGATTTTGGGCTTATTTCGAAGACTTTGAAGAGAGGCTCCATGTATTTCATTTTTGTTATGTTTGGAAATTATTGTTCTAGATATTTGCTCTCTTTTGCCTATCCCAGAGCAATGGTTTCTTCTCCTTTATTTCACTTTGTATCTCAGGGTGACTCACACATAGCCAAGTCCCCACAAGTGGCTGCTACCTGGGTTTCCACAAGCAGAATGCACCTGTGTAACTTGCACCTCACCTGGGTTTATTTTTTACTGTTGTTCTATTTCTGGGTTAAAGACAGAACAATTTGAGATAAATTTCCAGGTCAAATACACTCATTTGGTGTTTGCTTTTCTTTGTGAAGGTTTTAGCACAGTACTACACAGTGACCAACGAGCATCACAGATCGGAAGAGGAACTCCTGGTCATCTTTAACAAGAAAGTCAGCAAGAACCCCACCTTTAAGTTATTAAAAGACAAAGTCAAGCTTTTGAAATGAATATTTCTGTATTTAAAAATGGATTCCATTCTACTAACTTCTTCCTTTCACTGCTGTTTATAAAATGTGTAATGAATTCCAACAACTCAAATTTTGCTTTCTGAAGCTGTATTTTTAAGTTAAGAAAAAATATATTTTTGGTATAACTTTTATGAAAAAAATAAAATATATTCTTGTCCAAACTTCTAAATTTGTTATGGCAAAAGTTATTTAACTTTACAAAATAGTTTTGTGTGAAAAACTTTTTTCAGTGTAGTATAGCAACAAATCAAAAAGTAATTCCTCTTTTGATCAGACTAAAAAGTATTCATTTTAACCACATCATTTATACACTTTTTTGTTGTTTTTTTGTGAAAGGGTCTCTGTCACCCAGGCTGGCGTGCAGTGGTGCCATCTCAGCTCACTGCAACCTCCGCCACCCAGGTTCAAGCAATTGTCCTGCCCCAGTCTCCTGAGTAGCTGGGATTGCAGATGCCCCCCACCACATCTGGCTAATTTTTGTATTTTTAGTAGAGACAGGGTTTAACCATGTTGACCAGGCTGGTCCCTAACGGACCTCAAGTGATCAGCCTGCCTCAGCCTCCCAGAGTTCTGGGATTACAGGCATGAGCCACTGTGCCCAGCCATTTCTATATATATTTTGTTGTTTTATTTATTTTTGAGACACAGTTTCTCTCTTGTTGCCCAGGCTGGCGTGCAATGGTGTGATCTTGGCTCACCACAACCTCCGCCTCCCGGGTTCAAGCGATTCTGCCTCAGCCTCCCAAGTTGCTGGGATTACAGACATGGGCCACCACACCTGGCTATTTTTGCATTTTTAGTAGAGATAGGGTTTCTCCATGTTGGTCAGGCTGGTCTCGAACTCCCAACCTCAGGTGATCCACCCACCTCGGCCTCCCAAACTGTTGAGATTACAGGCGTGAGCCACCACGCCCAGCTTTCTACACATTTTTAGTTAAAGATGTTTTGTGTGTTTTTTGTGATGTTAGAGTGTGTGTGTGAGCTGTGGTATCTAGTCCGGGAATGGTCATGACGAGTCTTTTGTATGTGCTAATCCTTCTGTAGCTAGAAGTCTGGTACTGTAAAGGAGGCTTCTCTGTAACAGGTTCATCCACACTGGCTCCGTCTACCTTCAGCCAAAGAGATGAATTTGTCAGTGGCTGGATTCAGGAGCATGGCCTGTGACTGGAAGCCAGAGGTGCAGGGAAACAGCTCGTCAGAGACTGAGTTTGTTGTGCAGCTGTGCGGCTGCTCCAGTGCTCTGACTGGACTGAATGCTTTCAGAAACTGAAGTCCTGGTTGATGAGTGTGCTGGAGGACAGCCTTTTTGCTATCTCATTGATGGTTCAGTAGGTTTTGCCCACAAGACCCTTAAAAGCTGGTGCTCTGGTATCCGGTACAGATCGCCCCTTAGCCAATTTCACTAATATCTCATCAATTCACAAAAGCAAGTCTGGGACATGGAACAAGTGGTTTAAAGGGTTAGGAGGGAGAGGAGGGGTGAGACCCTGTCTGAGCCTCTGAGTGCCCAGAAGCCCATGGAGCAGCTTCTCTCTGGGACTTGCCAGCCGAGCCAAGCAGCATCTTGAGTTCAGTGCTTATTAGGGATGTGCCATGTGTAAGTGTAGTGATGGAATTGAGTGGCACTGTCAGAATGAGTAGGACACAGGCTTCAGAATCAGGCCAGAGTCGGGTCCTGGCTTTGTCCCTTACTGGCTAACCTCTGAACCTCACTCTTCTCAGCTGGACAATGGGGACTGTAAAGGTTGTGAGTGAATGAACTAATTCATGTAAAGGACACTGCACGGTTCCTTAAACCCAGCAGATACTCTCAGTGAGTGCTGTTACTATTCTTACTGTTACCAGTAACAATTTTTGGACCATGAGAAGCTTTAGATGTTCTGGAAAGCAAAAGAAAACTGAGAAAGTGAAACAATCAAGAGCACATACCTAATTAGGGACAAAAGCAGAACAGAGCTGTGACTCCCAAGTCCAGTCCAGAAGTCTTCCTATGCCAGCGCTCCAGGGAGCAGAGAGAGGTGCGCTCCGCAGTCCCCACCCGGGAACAGTGGGGAGATGCACCCCATGAGAGTCACATGATGCTCTACAGGACCATGGTATGTCACTGTATTTCTTTTCACTCTGCTAATAAAGATATACCTGAGACAGGGTAATTTATAAAGAAAAAGAAGGCTGGGCATGGGGGCTCACGCCTGTGATCCTAGCACTTTGGAAGGCCAAGATGGGTGGATTACCTGACACCAAGAGTTTGAGACCAGCCTGACCAACATGGAGAAACACCATCTCTACTAAAAGTACAAAATTAGCTAGGCGTGGTGGCGGGTGCCTGTAATCCCAGCTACTTGAGAGGCTGAAGCAGAACGGTTTGAACCCAGCAGGTGGAGGTTGCGGTGAGCCGAGGTTGTCCCACTGTACTCTAGCCTGGACAACAAGAGTGAAACTTCATCTCAAAAAAAGAAAGAAAAAGAAAAAGAAGTTTAATGGACTTATAGTTACAGTTCCATGTGGCTGGGGGGAGGGGGGTGCCTCACAATCATGGTAGAAGGCAAAAGGCATGTCTTCCATAGAGGCAGATAAGGGATGAGAGAATTTGTGCAGGAAAAATTGCTTTTTATAAAACTATCAGATCTTGTGAGACTTATTCATTATCACGAGAACAACACAGGACCAACTCCATGATTCAATGACCTCCCACTGGGTCCCTCCCACAACACGGGAATTGTGGGAGCTACAATTCAAGATGAGATTTGGGTAGGGACACAGCCAAACCATAGCAGTGATCTTTATTTTTCAGTCAAAACTGTCAGTTACCATGATACATTTAAGGCAAAGTTAGGCAAATGTGACACAGTTAAAAGGTGTCCTCAGTGCTGCAGCAGTCTTCATTTCTGTCATTCTTGCCATTCATCACCCCAGGTTCTCAAGTTAGAACTTCCAGGGCTGGCTGTGCTGCTCAGGAATTCCAGCAGAGCAGTTAACCCACGGAGGCTGGAGGTGACCTTAGCTCTCTAAATTCTACAAGGACAAAGAAGCAAAGCTAATTAATGCTGGTGACTCTGCTGGTCCGTGTCATGGAAGGGTCTGCGGTCAGTGGCAGGAAGGACTAGCTGTATGTGCAGTTGCCCCAGGGGTCCGTCTGCAAAGCATGGTCCAGGGGTCATTCCCAATGTCCTTGCAGAGACCACCCTTTTCAGTTTTGGCAGCTGCCTGCCTGACTTGGATTCAAAACACACATGATATTGACGTTCCCAGGGACTTTAGAAAGTGATCTAATGATATTCCTGTAAGGCTTTTCAGCTTCATTTTGTCGAAGTTGGGTATAAGGTTGAATTCTACCATGTTCTGCCTGTTCTCAGGCTCGTCTGATGAGCCTGACACTTGGGCATCTCCAACCTTGCCAGGCATGCATTTTGACACACTGTGGTTGTCTTTCCTTGATGTCCTATTTTCTGGGGATTCCTGGTGTTTGTCAACTGTGTGTACCAGCCATTTCCTGTGATGCTGCTTAACAAGCAGGAATTGGGAGAAGAGGGACTCTGACAACCTCCAAAAACTTAAGTAGGACTGTTGTATGCTCTTAATTTGGGACAGAGCAGGTGCTTAGCACACCAGCGAGGAAACAGGCTCAGAACGAGTGGGAAGCCAGGGAGTGAACCAAGGTTGCCCTTCCTTCTGCACCTGGATGAGGCAGCTAGACCGAGACTGATGCAGAAGAAATCAAAAGAACGCAAATGAGGCTGGGAGCAGTGGTTCACACCGGTAATCCCAGCACTTTGGGAGACCGAGGCAGTTTAGATCACTTGAGGTCAGGAGTTTGAGACCAGCCTGGCCAACATGGTGAAACCCCATCTCTACTAAAAATACAAAAATTAGGACCAGGTGCAGTGGCTCATGCCTGTAATCCCAGCACTTTGGGAGTCCGAAGCGGGTGGATCACCTGAGGTAGGGAGTTCGACATGGAGAAACCCCCTCTCTATGAAAAAAAAAATACAAAATTAGCTAGGCGTGGTGGCACATGCCTGTAATCCTTGCTACTCAGGAGGCTGAGGCAGGAGGATCAATTGAACCCAGGAAGCAGAGGTTGAGGTGAGCTGAAATCACGCCGTTGCACTCCAGCCTGGGCAACAAGAGCGAAACTCTGTCTCAAAAAAAAAAAAAGAAAAGAAAAAAAAATTAGCCAGGCATTGTGGTGTGCGCCTGTAATCCCAGCTATTCGGTAGGCTGAGGCAAGAGAATCACTTGAGGCCGGGAGGAGGCGGTTGGCAGTAAGCGAGATCATGCCACTGCACCTCAGCCTAGGCAACAGAGTGAGACTGTCTCAATAAAAGGAGGAAAAAAAAAAAAAAAACAACCACACACAAATAGGTTGATGGCAGAGGGGGATTTATATGGAGAAAGCTTAAAAATTGCAGAATCACTCAAGTGTTCCCTTGGTGAAGTAAGATGACCCCACTTCTCTCAGGAACTAGGGCTTTTTCAGAATCCCATTTCTAGTTCTCTAAACCTACCTCAGGGTGGTTAAGAGAACAATGAAAGAATAAAAGTCAAGATTAGTCATCAACATTTTTACAGGTCTGCAGACTTTTGTGAATATCTATGAACAGCTCTCACATTATCCTTCTAAGCATCTAAATTTCTTTCAAAGTTAAAACTTGAGCTGACCAGGTCCTCTTAAACAGAGGCGGGAGAATCACTTGAGCCTAGGAGTTCAAGAGCAACCTGGGCAACATAGCGAGACCCCATCTCTTCAAAAAATAAAAAGTAAAAACATTAGCCAGGTGTGGTGGCGCATGCCTGTAAGCACCTGTAGTCCCAGCTACTCCAGAGGCTGAGGCGGGAGGACTGTTTCAGCCCAGGAGTTGGAGGCTGCAGTGAGCTACAATCATGCCACTGCATGCCAGTCTGAAGGACAAAGCGAGGCCCTGTCTCAAAAAATAAAAATGAAGGTTGGGCTCGGTGGCTCACGCCTGTAATCCCACCACTTTGGGAGGCTGAGGCGGGAGGATCACTTGAGTTCAGGAATTCAAGGCAGGCTTGGCCAACATGGTGAAACCCCATCTCTACTAAAATTACAAAAATTAGCTGGCTGTGATGACATGCACCTATAATCCCAGCTACTCAGGAGGCTGAGGCCTGAGAATCGCTTGAATCTGGGAGGTAGAGGTTGCAGTGAGCAGAGATGGTGCCACTGCACTCCAGCCTGGGTGATGGAGTGAGACTATGTCAAAAGAGGAGAAGAAAAGAAAAGAAAAGAAAAGGGATGGAGGGAGGGAAGGAAGGAAGGAGAAAGAAAGAAAGAAAGAGAAAGAAAGGAAAAAGAAGTATAGAGCTGTTTTAGGGTGGCTCGGTTTCTAATGAAATCGACGACTTCTCTGCATCTCCTGGTGCGTACACTTTCTCATTGCTTTGAGTATATGCCCACAGGTGGCATGACTAAGTCATAGGGTACATTTCACCTTTAACAGATGTGGCCAGTTTTGAGAGGGCTTGTAGCAGTTTACACTGCCACCCTCGGCATTTGAGGGTATATGCATTTATTCTGCCCCAAAATGCACCGAAATTTAGTATTACTCAAATTTCCATCTCTGTGTTTATCTTTTCAAAATAGCTCTGTTACTCAATGCTGCCAAGCAAAGTCACTGGTTATCACTAGCTTATCAAACTGTGAAAAACGGTGACTCCGTTTTCCCAGATTTCAGTCTTGGATCATGTTAAAAATAAAACGAAATAGCAATTTCTTCCAGCTTAAAGAATGGTATCTGCCTTCCACTGTCCTTTTCACATTTAAGAAACTTGAGATCTCACTCTCAGCTCACTTATCATTAGATTTAACAGCTTCTTTAATTTGGGGTTGGATCCTGCTTCTAACCGCCTGTCCTAGTAAGAACAGACGACTTCTGAGAAAAAGAAAAATGGTATGTACTGGCAAAAAGAGAAGTTTCTTTGTTTTGAGTGCAAATGCTACTTTTGTTTCTTGTTGTTATGCGATCTAGGGAAGCTTTAATTTATTCCCTTTGATACAAGTGATTAAATTGTCCCTTTGGTAGTTTAAATTGTAATTGCTGAGTAAATACATATGTTTGTCAGAGTTTAAAGGTCAGACATCACTCAGGAGGTCAGGCCTTTGTTTGGCCACAGAGCAGGTATTGTGAGCTGCTGAAATACTACCTTTGCTCCTCTCCTCCCTTCCTGGTGACCCCAGGCTGACTTCTGTCCATTGTAGATCAAAGGTAGGTAAAGATTCGGTTCCAATGAGCAGTTGCTAACAGCATGGCTTTGGGGATTTGGCCCATTAAGTTGAATCAGGATACTAGTCATGTCATAGGATAGCCCCGCTCTGACTGATTTTATACTGAATAGGGAGGTATTATACAGCTGAACTTGAAATGGCAGTATCTCTTGCAGGTTTCAGAAAAAAAGTTAAGGTCATAGAATGTCTGTTTTAGTGTCCCTGCGTAAAATCTCTTCAGCCTTTTGGCATTTGCGGCCATGAAATTCTAATTTAGATGCTAGGAGAGCTGGCATAAACTTTTATGGCAATTGGCTATTTTTTGCTTAATTTAACCAGATTTCATGAAGTTCCACAAAAGCACCTGGCACTTTACTGTGTGAATGAGCTTGAGAGCTGCGAGGCTATAGGGAGAGGTAGTAATTGCAAAACAATTGTAATGACCGCAGCTACTGTATCTTTTATTTTTTGAGACAGAGTCTCACTGTTGCCCAGGCTGAAGTGCAGTTGCACGATCTCAGCTCACTGCAACCTCTAACTCCCAGGTTCAAGCGATTCTTGTGACTCAGCCTCCTGAGTAGCTGGAACTACAGGGGCACACCACCACGCCCGGTTAATTTTTGTATTTTTTGTAGGGGCTGGGTTTCACCATATTGGCCAGGCTGGTCTTGAACTCCTGACCTCAGGTGATCTGCCTGCCTCTGCCTCCCAAACTGCTGGGATTACAGGGGTGAGCCATCGCTCGGCTTAGCTACTGTATCTCGAGGGCTCCTTGTGCCAGGTACTGTGTCGGTTCCTGAATGTCAGGTCTGCTTTCTGCCTCATCACAGCACCCAGGCTGGGATTCCAGATGTGCTTGTCCTTCCCCTCACAGCTGGGCACTCTGCTCACCGTTGCCAATCTTGAAAGGCTGACATTTTCTCTCCTTTGTCTTTTTTAACTTGAGGGCCAGCAAGTATCCTCAGGAGTTGTGATGGTGGTGTTAGGGTGATGCCCAAAGGGAGATTACTGCATCCAACTGACTCGCCCCTGTGTAGGGATTCATCCTCCAGGGACAATCTTATAACACTTAGACTTTTCTAAGGTTGTCAGGGGGATTTCGTCATACACTCTGTTCAAACATAAGCTTGCACATTGATGTTAGTGATTTTTTTAATTTTTATAAGTTCTGGGGTACATATACAGGATGTGCATGTTTGTTATGTAGGTAAACGAGTGCCATGTGGTTTGCTGCACAGATCATCCCATCACGTAAGTATGAAGCCCAGCATGCATTAACTCTTTTCTCTAATGTTTTCCCTGCCCACTGCCCTTGGATAGGACCCAGTTTGTGTTGTTCCCCTCCCTGTGTCCATGTGTTCTCACTGTTCAGCTCCCACTTATACATGAGACCACGTGGTGTTTGGTTTTCTGTTCCTGCATTAGTTTACTGAGCATAATGGCTTCTAGCTTCATCCATGTCCCCGTAAAGGACATTATCTCATTCCTTTCAATGGCTACATAGTATTCCATGGTGTATATGTACCACGTTTTCTTTAAACAAACAGTCTATCATTGATGGGCATTTGGGTTGATTCCATGCCTTTGCCATTTTGAATAGTGCTGCAATGAACATGTGTGCATGTATCTTTATATCCGAACGATTTATATTCCTTTGGGTATATACCCAAAAATGGGATTGCTGGGTCAAATGGTGTGATTTTCCTTTTTACGTTAAAAACATTTATTTCATTCCTTTCTCGTTTGTGAGAAATCACACCTGGATGTGATTTTCACTACTTCTTGATGAGCAGGTGTTGAGTCATGGGGACGACGTGCGGATTCTTACTGACAATACTGACATACGCCTTCAGTTGGTATATACCTGACTGGACTTCTGTCCTGTTGTTGGGCATGTCCTAAGCCATGTGATCAGAAAGCCTTTATCATGGTTTTATGGATGATAACATCAGGCACAGCTGTCATTAAAAAATACAGGGTTTTTTTTTGAAAGAGTAAAAATGAGTCTGCTTTATTTGATCATCTGTAAACCAGTAACAGACCAAGTTCTAGGCACTGAACAATCAGCCAGTGACAAGACTGACAAGGCTGCAGCGTTCACCTGGGAAGGGCAGTCGGCCAGGACCCACCTCCATTCTCTGCTAGCTTTGCCAGCCTGGTAGTGGCTCTCAACCTGAACGGCAGCAATTTAATAAAAGAAATTGTCCTCCCACAGAACTCGAACCCAGATGTTGCCCCCAGATTGGCCACAGAGCCAGAAATTTCAGGAGTGCTTGGGGGACACTTACATAGTCAATGGTCCTGCCCACCTGGGCTATCAATCAAGGCTAGTTCCCTCCTACCCCTCCCCTCTTCTTTCTGGCTTTAGGAACTGTCTTTTCCCTGCTCCTGATATTTTGGTTGAGACCAGCCTCTCTCTTCTCTGTTCTTCTTCCCAACATTCTATTTCAGAAAACAACACACTGCCTGTCCTTAGAGGCTCACTCGCGGCCTTTTTCTGCCAGGACAGCAGATAGCTGTTGTGTGTACACTGACTTCCCTTCTGTGAGAATTCCCTCCATCTCACTGCTTCAATAGAGTGCATCCGGAGAAAACCCCAGGCAAAGTGACGCAGGTGCTGAGAGTCAGAAGTAGGGCTGGCAGGCACTGAAGTGGTGAGTTCCACAGGGATGATGGCAGGCACACCATCTGTGACAGATGCATAGCGTCCTCAAAGCTGTGTCATGAGCTGCCCTGGGCTTCACATTCACTTGGGCTTGATGGAAATCCTATTTTTCTTTCAATCTTATGAAATAGTTCAGAGAAATTCTAATAGGTTTTTTCCAAAAAAACTGTACATGTATTTTATGATAGTGATTACTACTGTCATCATTATTATTATAGATAGAGACAGGGTCTTGTTATATTGCCCAGGTGGTGTCCAACTCCTGGGCTCCATGCAATCCTCCCACCTCAGCCTCCTGAAGTGTTGGTATTACGGGCATGAGCCACTGTGCATGGCCCATTATTACTGTTGTCATTACTGTTATTATTTTGCTTAGGCTGTGTATTAGAGTCCTCTAGAGGGACAGAACTAATAGAATACACACACACACACACACACACACACACATATAAACGGGAGTTTATTAAGTATTAACTCACACGATCACAAGGTCCCACAATAGGCTCTCTACAAGCTGAGGAGCAAGGGAAGCCAGTCCAAGTCCCACAACTAAAGAACTTGAAGTCTGATGTTCGAGGGCAGGAGGCATTTGGCACAGGAGAAAGATGTAGGCTGGGAGGCTAGGCCAGTCTAGCCTTTTCACGTTTTTCTGCCTGCTTTGTATTCTAGCCGCACTGGCAGCTGATTAGACAGTGCCCACCCAGATTGAGGGTGGGTCTGCCTTTCCCAGCCAACTGACTCAAATGTTAATCTCCTTTGGCAACACCCTCACAGACATACCAAGGATCAATACTTTGCATCCTTCAACCCAATCAAGTTGACAGTATTAACCATGACCGGCTGGTTAAAGTTGGTTTCAGTTGTGGGTAGAACCTCTCACAGTACAGCTAATTTGAGTAATGAATGGGTGAGGAATAACTAGGTTCACCTGAAGATGGTTCAAGTGGTGTTTACCATGCAGGACATCCCCTGAGTGATACACACTAACATCGACTGAACACTTTCCAGGAAATATGCTTCTCTACTTAGACTCTACGGGGCAAGCCCATTCAAACTCTCTTCATCACAGGGTATGAGAAGTGAAAAACAAAACACAAAAGTATAAACCAAAATGTATGATCAAACTTAAAAAGCAAACAAACTAGAAAAAAAGTAGACTTGCCACATATCTGACATTCAAAGACAGCCTTGATCAAAATATGCAAAAATGAAAATTCCAAAAGGAAAAAGATATATATATATATATAGTCGATTAACATAAAAAAATCTGTTGCAAAGAAAAGCAAATTAAAATGGCAGGTCCCCCTGGCCAACAAGGAGCAATTGGAAGAAAATCAGAATGATAAAGCCCACTGTTGGTGCAAACATTGAAGATGGCCTCTCCTGCCCTCTGCTGGTGGGAATTTAAACTACAGTAGTATGGTAAGTCCTATCTGGAGCTTGTTTGAAAATATCGATCCAAAGTCTTTAAAATGTTCATATCTTTTGACTTAGTGATTCCACTGCTATAGCTTTTATCAGTGGAATAATTACAGCTATGCAGAAAGAGGCACACATTTCATTGTGTTTTTATACAATAAATGGAAGAACTTTTTAAAACTAGCTTTCTTCTTGGAATGAAGAACAGTATCCCAAATTATAGATATTAACATTTACTGAGCACTTTCCATATGCCAAGTGCTTTTCTAAGAGCTTTCCCTGTATTCTCATTCCTAGAGGTGCTCACAGAATACCTGCCGACCAAAGGTCAGTGACATAGCACGATGAGAGAACAGGGCAGTATTGCTCTGGCCTCAGAATTGCAAGTAACAAAAAACTCAAAATCAATTTGGAAAAAAGGGGAAAATTTAACAATCTGTAAAGTCTCAGCAATGGATAATAACAGCTAAGACCTACTGAGAGTTTTCTATGGGCTGCTCTAAGGAATTTGCATGTATTAATACTTTTAATTTTTACCCAATCCTGTGAGGTGGGTATTATTCTTAACCCCATTTTGCAACTGAGGAAACTAAGGCAAAGAGTGGATAAGACGCTTGCTGAAGGTTGAATGAGCCAGTAATGACAGAACCAGCAATGCCAGCCAGGCAGGCAGCTAGCTCCAGAGCGCAGTGCCTTAATAGCGTTAACTAAGGGTTGGCTAGATCTGGGAGGTGACACAGTGCTACCAAGACTTCTTAGTTTGCCTCTCAAGGCTTCCTTCCCACGTGGCCTCCTCTGTTCCCAGAATAGCAGCCCCAAGCCCAAACCGACCTCACAGCTCACTGTGTCAAAGCAACCGTGAACATCTTCCCAGCCTAAGACCTGGAGAATGAGAGGTCTGTTTTGGGTCTTGTGCCCTCCCCTAAGACAGGGTCAGTCTCTGGGAACCAAGCAGAGCCACTATAGAAAGCAACAGTGGTTTCTCGGAGGAAGGGTGGTAGGCAGACACACGTATGTCCGCACTGAAGAACAGTTAGCTGTGCTCAAGGACCAAAGTAAGCATGGGAAGGAGTTCCTGCTGTGTGTTCAGTGTTTGCAAGGCACTGAGGGATACTAAGACATGGTTGTTTTCCCCAATCCACTGGGGGAAACACAGGCAAAAGGAAAATAGCTATAAAGCTTGGCGATTTTTTTTTTTTTT
>CAUYLG010052508.1:0-39536 GCA_963573385.1 Cacajao melanocephalus | reverse complement strand
CCATGAAACAATGACAACTTCTCTCAGTTCAAAGACTATTTCACATAAATCATTTACATTATCTTTCAAAAATCTAACACAACTCTAGGCAAACAGTAGGTATTTAATAAGTATTTGTTGAACTAATTTGTTGAAAAATTGAAATATTCACTCATTTGTTTACTAAATAAATAGTGTGATTACTATGTATTAGGCTGGTGCAAAAGTAATTGCATATTTTGCCATTAAAACTAATGACAAAAACCACAATTACTTTTGCAACAACCTAATATAAAGCACTATCATAACAAATTTTTCTTCTTAAGAATATAAAAATATAACATAATGTGTGTGTGTGTGTGCCTGCCTATGTGTGTCTCCTTCAATCATTACACAAATATTTACTGAACACTCTGTATGCATTTGGCTCAGAGTAAAAAAATGGTGAAATGTACATGGTCACTACCCTCCAGGAACTAAAATCTGTGCCTCTCAGTCCTTGTGACTGAAGGTGCATCCATCTTGGGTATCAATGTAAATTCCAAGTCTTCTGAAGCCTAAAGTAGGTTTATTTCTACTGCACGCTGGTTCAAACCACTCTCAAAAGCAATTCTCAATCTCTCTGTCACTCTCTCCCTCTCTCTCTCTCTCTTTCAATCTCTCTCTCTCTCTCAAACACACACACACACACACACACACACACACACACACACACACATGAGACACACCTCTAAAAGTACCAGCTTCTTCTTCTCTGGTTCATATTCAGTATGAAGTTACCATTCTCTATGAGAACTAAAGATGGTAGGGTAGAGAGAAATTTTCTGTCCGTATTTATGACAGTTATTCAGTAATATCAAGGCAGCCAGTGAAAGTGCAACTTTTCTTCTAGAACACCCTAGCGAAATGAGCCACTGTTGATCAGTAGTGCCCACATAGAACAGAGGAAACCAAATAATGTGCATAATTAATGTTCTTAACAGGTGTAAGCTTTTGCTACTCTGTTTTTTCCCAGAAAACTATTTTGTAATATATCCACATAGAAGAATTAATGTTTTATAAGGCCTTCAAAGTTTGAATCAGTTTTAAACATAGAGAAAAGGTTGCAAGAATAGCACAAAGAACTCTTGTAAACCCTTCATCCATATTTGCCTTATGAGTTTCTACTTCTTCCTCTTTTCTCTCCCTCTACACCTAATACCCTCTTCCTTGCACTCCTTTATATATATATTTTATTTGAAGGTAAGTTGCATTAGCCATACTTTTTAAACCCTAAATGCTTCAATGTATGATATTACCTTGTATAATCACAGAATAACTATCAAAATCAGGGAAAATTAACCTTGCATCTAATAATTTTTCATCTAATAATTTTGAGTATATTCTAGCACTTATTTTCACAAAACAGACTAAATAAATTCCTCATATAAGCAAAAGAAAAACATCATGTTAGTCTTAACCTAAATCAGCTTTTCCTTTATAGACTCCATTTATGTAAAGTGTAATATTTGCTAAAGTTTCCAGGGAGGCTTTGTTAACATATTTGTTTTATTTCAGGAGCATAACTTGGGCTAAGCAAATGTTTAACCATTAGCATATTCAATAATCTTCTCCAAGGTCAATCACCATGTATTTCAGTCTTCTAATTCAGTCAAAACCAAACCATGGCCATTTAAAAATGTAATTAACTGTTTTCATCCTCTAATTAAAACAGTTGTAAAACTCCAAATCTCCTTTTTTCTTAGTCCCTTCTTTTTTTATTAATGAAGTTTTAAATCTTATTAGGTTGGTATTAAGGAAGTGGAAAACTAAAGATTAATATAGGAAAGGTAAGAACAAAAATGTCCTCTCACTTGGGCATTATCATGTAAAGGGTCTTCTTTTCTCTACTATTGTTCTTATTTTTTTTAACTAGACACTAGTTTTATTTCTCTCACATGCATATTAAGTAGAGTATTTAGATTGATTTTGGCTCTAATATTCTAATAATGTGGCATATTAGCCAGCAACCTCTATACAAAGGACAGAGACTGCACTTACACTTGCTACTAGTAGGTTAGTAGAAATACTTCTTTGCTAAGTATATGCTCGGGGAAAATAATTCGTTGATTTGGGCCTATGTACTTAACTGGTTTTAGATTGAATAGAGTGTCCATAGTTAGAAATTATTGTTAATTATACAAATTCATCGTGGAGAAAATAGAATTAAATACATGTCCTAGGATGATGATCCTGGTATTTTAAAACATTAAGTGGCAGTCCTTTCCCTTCAAAATAAAATGCATAGGTACTCACCAGCTATGCATCTTGCCTTTTGGAATTACTAGACTCATCTTCACACGGAAGTCTTGTGATCTTGGCATTGGCAAAGGCCTGAGCATGCATTTCAATGTAGATTTTCTGTGATCCATGAAGTCTACTTTGTACCCAGGGGAAAATTAGTTAGCTAGCTTAGATCTGTCAAGGGAAGTCAGCCATTAGCAGGGAACAGCTACTTGTTCTCACATTGCTTTGTTTCTGAATACTTCCAGGCAAGTATTTTTGTTTTCATGGCAGAAACACACAACTACACACATGTACTATATGTAGATATATAGGTATTACTTTTCTTCCCTTAACTTAATGAAAAATAGACCCCTTAGACTTGAAATCTTGCTTTCTTGCTTACAGTGAAACTGTTACATTCTGCATGGCTCCATGACTATGAAGCCTTTCTGGTAGAATCTTTCTGGTTAGAGGGAAATAAACAATTGCTATGTGTTCAGTTTGGAGATTGAGGGAAAGTCTTGTTCTTAACCCCAAACACTTCTACATTGAAAGAGAAAATCCATGGCAGAGCAATTAACAATGAAAACAAGCCTGGAGGGATATTGGTCTTGAGTCTCTTGCTTCTACCAAAGTGACTACTTTCTTTCCATTTATTCCAATTCCATTGCACAGCTTGTTTACAACACTTTTAGAGCCTTCTTTCTTGTATCAACTGCTTTGGTCAAGTAGCTATGATTTGCTCAGGAGAAATTATTCTGATACCAGGTGGCCATTTGTGTCTATGGGGTCTTTCTGTTAGTGGCAATGCCCTGGATCAAACTTTCTCTGTATTTTCAAAACCCTGTCGGGATTGCCAATGATATACAGATTGTATCATGGTCTTTTGCCCTTTATTAGATGCTAGAATGTAAAGTTTGAAGGGACTTAAGGATTCATCTAATCTAATTTCTCCAACAAGATTTTAAGCACTTTGGGGGCATGGCATCTTGTTTCTCTCTTGAATCTTAGCACCTAGTGTAGTGCCCAATTCACAGTAAGTACTCAAAAAATGTTGGCATTTAATGGAATAAACCAACACCTTCACTGATTTAATAAAATTGTGAACTGATATCCAAAGTAGCTGAGCAATTTTTCTATTTTCACACAGCTTCTTAATGAAAGAGAAAGAAGCTGGAAAGAGGTCAGTATTAAATGCACTGTACCTCCATTCCTCTGTTTAACGTTGTCTTAAACCTAGTTGATGCCAAGCAACTGCTATAATCACCCTCCTGAAACTTAGTAAAGTATTGCTAAGTATCATTGGTCAGATAATAAGTTTTTTTTCACTTTAAGACTGTACCTGTGCCTGGTGGAAATAGCACAGAGTTTGGAGTAAAAATGTGGGTTATGGATACTCCCCTTAGTAGCCACATGAACTTAAATTTTTCTTCAATAAAAAAGATAATAATTCTGGCAACAAATAAAAACATTCTAATTTTTTTACATATGGTCTTAAATATCCTTTTATTTGAGTCAGAGTGCTCAGAAATACTCTACTAATAAGAGAATTATTTTTTATTATATAAATGGTCCTTCTATTACTAAAGGAATTATTTTAATTATCTATAATATTGCTTATCATACATAGCAGACGATACATAATTACATATAACATAAGCTGATAAGTTACTAATTTATTTTGTAGAGTCTGAGTCAAAAAGGGCCCGTTAGACCTATAAACATAAAAAAAAATCCTTGCTACAAGTTCAAAATGTAGGTTAATATATGTATATATTGGCTCAAAGGCAATGTCAAATAAAAATAATTAATACTAAATGAGAACCTCCCCAAGACTTTCTTTTTGCTCCTCTTCTTCCATATTATCCCCTAAGAGGCTTAATTCAGCATGCTTCATTATTTCCCCAGGACCAGGCCTCATGAGCCAGAATAGTATATGCTACATTCTGAGAGCAAAAGCTCCTGGTGTGAGACAAATTAGCACAGCACTGGGAGCCATTTAACAAATTACCTTTTCCAGTGCCTATACTGGCACCACAGTACCCACTAAGGACCAACGTTCACATCAATTAGATTAGCAACTCAGTCCCAGAGGTCGTTTTCTTCATGCCGACTCAGGCTGTGAACTCCCCGTTAAAACCAGAAAATGAACAATCCTAAGATGGGCAGATGAATTTTTGAGACAATTTCTTTAGGAGAGTAAAATCATCCACGTTAGAAACTCTCTGTTTGGCTGTTTCCAGCTGTGTGTGCCATATTTTGCTTTCTAAGTTTACATACTGAGACCTCTAGTTTTTATTTCTGACCCTTTTAATGTTTTTTTTTCCCAGTATGAGTAATAAATAATTTCAAAATAAAATGTTATTTCAAGGATTCATCTATTGTTGTTACACTTTTCTCTACTTTAGGTGACCTCTAATTTCTTTTCTAACCTTAGAGAGTGTCTGATTGACTTAGATATTAAACCGCAAAACTTGGAAGAAATTTCTTATAATGAGAATTCCAAAGGATAGAACTAAAACAGACTAAGAAGAAAGCAAACAGTGTGAGAGAAGAGAAAAAGAAAAGGCGTGAAACACCTAAAAATATTCCCAGAGAGGTATACAGAAATAACTAACACTTTTATTAAAGTCTTGGGGTATTTTATGGCAGTGCAGAGTGTTTGGTAGGGGAAAAAAATCATAACATGGTACTTTCTAAAATATGCAGCACTTTCCTCAGCATCTCACAGAGTCTTTTCTTATTTACTATTTAGTTGATCTTTTCACAATTTTTATAATGAGAACCTGGAATGACAGAAGACTTCACATAATTTCTCCATCATATTTTTTGTAGGAGGGTGAAAGGAGGATGGATATAGATAGGAAAGAGGGAAGGCAATTGATCAACATGTCTCTGGTCTGTAACTTCTGCCATATGGCGTGCAGGTGTGTATCCCGTACCCTGCTTCCTGAGAGTTTCCTCTTTTCCAATGTACTTTTAAGCAATTCTTCTTCCTGGTACCAAGAAGAAGAATAAATAATGTGAATCTTAGAAGAATTAAATAGGTACCAAAAAAAGAAAAGAAAAGAAAACTCTCCCCAATCCCTCATAGCAAAGGAGAAGAATTTTCCAGGCAAGTATATACTCCTAAAAGAGCAATAGATCTGAATATGGAAGTTGCAATGTACAATTCCTGGAATTTTACAGTGTTTATGTGGGGAAAACACGGAAGAGACAAAAGAGAGGTAAGAGTAAAAGAGAGTAGCAACTTGAAGAGTGTTGTTCTTCTTCTAGAATCCCAGCACATAATCTGCCTCACAGACTGTCAGAGGCAGTGTCATGAAATACATCAACCCTGGTAATACATTTTCTTTTCAGTGACTTATTTGTGGCTAAGGTGACAATGAGCTCAATTATAAGTATGATGCTCAGATCAAGTTTTATTTTCCAGTTTTAAGGGGGTAGATTTACACCTTAAGAAGGTAGACTATTTGTTGTCAGTTCTATAATTAACATATTTGTATGTCATTCTCTGGCAAGGTCACACTCTTGAACATGGGAGCTGAGAAAGAGACAAGGAAAAAAATAAAAATAACTTATTTTTCCAGACTTCATGTGAGTTGCTTTGTATTGTTTTCTGATTCTAAATTTAGGTCAATAGTTTCCTAGACAATTGGATGTGGGGTCGAATGTAAGAAGTCTACTGAACTCTAAGGGGGATTTTTAATTACTTTTGTGATTTATTACTTACTGGGATAATTCCTGGGAGTCAGCAGAGTTGCCCACTAGAGCTATGAGAAATTGCTGGTTGTGAGTTGCAGGTGAGTCACATTAATCATTTCTAGAGTTTTCTCAGTATGGACTTTCACCCCATGAAGCTTCTACCTAAACAGTAAGCCATAATATGCTAATCCTGCATCACTACTCCTTTAAATCTGAAATTAACATATCTTCATCTCTTCCACTTTGGTTAAATTTGAAAATAAAAATATTGTCCTATGTGACTAATCCGACTCAAAAGCAATGCAATGAGGCAAATAATGTCTGCTCAAAGTTTGAGCATACATTTATTAATTCATAGATTCAGAAAATAAGTTATGTGTTGTTTTTAGAGCCTACCTTTTATTTTTTTAGTGCACTACCTAAGGTGCTAGAGTCACAGTAGTAAATAAAATCAAAGTTCTCATTCTCATGGAGGTTACCTTCTTGCGTTAGGACACAGAAATAAATGCATTTATAAAACCAACCAGGTGGTAATAATTGGATAGAAAGTAAGAGTGAGGAATCCTATTTTGTATGGGGTGGTCAGGAAAGATGTCTCTGTTAAGGAAATATTTGTGCAGAGATCTACAGAAACTGAGGAAGAGACAATGAGTTAACGTAAGAAAGAGCTTATTAACCAGAGCATTTAGCACTCAAAGGGCCTAAGGCGAGTGTGTTTAAGGGAAGAGTAAGAGGATGGTGTGGTTGAATTAGAATGATCAAGGTAGCAAGTGATCAGAGAGGTGGTCAGAAAGCCAGCTGGAACTGAAAGATACAGGACCAAGACCATAGTGAGTTGAAGGTTTGAGAAGAAAGTGATACGCCCCCATATCTGTTGCATTAGCATCTCTCTGGGTGATGTAGGTAAGGAAGAGAATAGCAGGCAAGAGAGGATTTAGGGAAACTATTTGAGGCGCTACTGCAAATAGCCAGGTGAAAAATGAAAGTGATTGAAAGTAATAAGAAGTAGTCATATTTCTGTACTATTTAAAGGTATATTTAATGACATATTCATAAGTGAGAGAGAGAGAGAGAGAGTAGCCTTGAATGATTCCAAGGTTTATACTCCAATCAAATGATAGAATGTAGATCCACAAAATGACCTATGCAACCAGGGAAAGAGTAGGTTAGTACATTTTGAATTAAAAGTTTGTTTTTGAACTTGTTAGATCTGAAACTCTTTTAGGCATTGAAATAGAGATGCCTAGATTTCATTAAAGAGGTCCAGACGTAAGAATAAAAATTGAAATTATCAGGCAGGTAGAAGTCATATTTAAAGCCATGGGACTACATGAAATCAGTTAAAGAGTAAGTCTAGAGAGAAAAGACAGAAACAGACCAAGGTTCTTGGTACTTCTACATCTAGAGTCCAGGAGGAAGAGAATAAAAACAAACAAAAATGCCAGCAAACAAACAAAAAATAGAAATAGAGGGGGAAGTAAACCCGGAGTGTTGTGTAAAAATAATTGTGGCAGTCACAAATGTGCCATCAACAATTAGAATAAGATGAGGGCTCAGAAATTGCCTTTGGATTTGACAATGATTGTTATTGGCATTGTTAGTAAAACTCAGAGTATCCTCTCCACCATTTATCTCAAGGAGCAATTAGCACAGATGTCTCGTTTCCAATCAGGAGCCAAAATCACTTTTTTTAAGAAAAAGTACTATCTGAAATAGCTAACATGAAAATTTAAAAAATTAAAATTGACACTAGGAGAGGAAAAAATCAACATCTTTTTATCTTTTGCAGATAAGAGCATGTTAATTTCACAATCGTATAAATAAAATAGGGTTTTTCTTTTTTCCTGAGTTTTTTCCTTTAGGAAAAACATACATTAATGAATAAAGTTATTTTTAATTTAGTTGAATTTGTGCCAAAATCTAAGCAAGTGAGTCAGGCATGTAAGAAAATCATTTGAATCCCTGACCGTTCAAAAGACTTATTTTTCAACCACTTATGTCTGGAGTCAACCATTAAAGGAATGTGTTTTTCTTCCTTGTAATGACTCTGGTTGCATAAGCTTGAATACGTTCTGTTTTTTCATTCTTCCCTTAATAAGTGACAATTCAGCAAATTGATCAATACAAAGTATAGCCAAAATTTTACTGAGTAAAAATTTGTATTTAGTTATTGCAAGAATGACATCTTTTATTTATATTTTTAACTTATGCATTTGATTTTGTGTATGCCAACAGAAATTAGACACAGCACCTAGTGGTGCTTAATAACTATATAAAGAATAAATAAAGGAATTATTGAATGAGTAGACTTTTCCATAGTTTATTTCCTAACGTGTTAATAGACATGACAGAATTACCTGCCTACTCAGTATTGATGCAAGAAAAAACTGTCTGGGTAAAACAAATATTTTGACTCTGAGTTTAAAATATTAAGCTATTTGATGCTAAAATTGTATTCAAAAATAGTTATGTGGAATAACATTCATAGAGTATTGCCTAAAATATGTGAAATTCCATATGTTCTACCAAGTTTTGTTATTGCTATCATTTAATATTTCCTACAAATTTCTTAAGAAACACAGCAAATATAATAATTTATGAAAGTGAGTTGATATGCTCTATGACTAGAATACAACTACAATTTCCCCAAAATCACAGCTGAGTGAATTGAGCATGTTTAATGCACACACTATCTCAGGTTTTTATTGTGTTTCTTCTTGGAGGCAGAACAGGGCAATGCTTATCCTCAAAGCTTGAGACAACCAAATTTGTGCAATGTCAGCACGTGCATTTCATAGAAAATTGAGTAACAGGATGAGAATAATTTCTGTCACAGTGCTTGCCTTTCCTAGACTCGTATGATGCAATGGAATTTGCTGATTTCTTATTTTCTATGTGTACACCCATTGCCAAGTAGCCTCCAGGTGCATGAACAATAACAACAAAGATGAAGCAAACAGCAATATTAAAGAAGAAAACTACTTGTTGTAGCACTACAATAAGCATAGTACCTCAACAGTGGCTTGCAACCTCCACAATACTGCCCCTTTGAGACAGACAAATTTAAAATCATGGTCTGAAACCACATCAAGGACATTCGTTGAGAGGAGCTATGTTTGTTTCACAAACAAGTTTTCAAAGAAAATTCCTTCATTTCACTCCGAATAAATCTCAGAGCCATTATCAGAAGTGTAAGAACTAATGTTAATTACAAAGTGATGTCACCAAAACAGACATTGTCACAAAGCTGGCAAGCAAGCAAACTTTGAAGAATCTGTGAGAGGAACATTAAATGGACCTGAAATCAGGCAAAAAAAAAAAAAAAAAAAAAAAAAATTGCTCCAGGCTGGGTGTGGTGGCTCATGCCTGTAATACCAGCACTTTGGGAGGCCTAGGCAGGCAGATCATGAGGTCATGACATTGAGACCATCCTGGAAAACATGGTGTGCAGTGAGCCGAGATCTCGATACTGCTTTCCAGCCTGGCCACAGAGGGACACTCTGTCTCAAGAAACAACAGCAGCAGCAGCAACAACAACAACAACAAATTGCACCAGCCCAGGGACTACACGTAGTTGGCATATTGAAAATTTAGGCATTTGCAATCAACCCATTTTGTCAGCAATATTTACTGAGACCCAACTGTCTGTTAAATGTTATCAAGCGTATAACAGAATGAAATAAAAGCTATCATGATGTCTGTTGACAGTTTAAGAAACACTGACACCTAAAGATAAATGTTAGCTGGGATTCCCCACATCTAGAATGTGTAGGCAGAGGCAAGGGAAGGTCACTGACAGACCTACAACAAATATGTCCTCGAGAAAGAAAAGAGAAGAAAAGTTATCCTGATAAAGCCCATCTCAAAAGAGACCAAGTTCTTAAAATTTAATGCAAAGAAATTGCTCAATATATATTCACAATTGTATGTTCATTTTGTCTGTGTAAACTGCAATTTTCATGATGCCAATTACCTGTAGGTCTGTACTGGTACTTGATGTTTAACTTCAGGGTCTTGTTTTAATTTTTTTCTCATAAAACCTCTACATTTTTTTTGAATTAAAGCATTAAAAAGAAGCTAGAAAGTCCTCTATGATTATTTGGATATTCTTAGTTCCTTAAAAAAAAAAGAAATGTTGTGCTACAATGTTCTTGTTTCTTATGCTGATGGAAAGAAACCTTGAAGACAGAGTCCATTTAAGAGAAATTAAGGTTCTGGGAAAGTCCCTTAGCTACAGTGAGAGATATGACAGATATTTTTCCTCTTTTATTTCTTCCATTAAATTTGCAAAAGGGGTAGGAGAATGCATATAATGGAGCTATATGAGAAGACGATCTTATTTGGCTGTGTGCTTTTCATGACAATTCTAAATCCAGTCACTAAAACAGATGGAAATAAAGGGAACAATTGAAACAAGAAAACCACTTCCTGACCTTTAACTTGATTCACATGGGGACTTACACATACAAATTAATGAAGTAAATTCTCATAAAATTAAAAAGACAAATATCAAAAAGTAAACATTCCAAAGGCATACAGAGGATTGAGAGACATTTTGCATGTGAAGTCAAAAGTTGGAAGTATCCTCAGTTAATTAACAGATCTGTAAATACACTTCAACTGCTGAAGCAGTATTGATATCTCAGTTCATCTTCAAGTTTGTTTTAAACTACTTGGCTAACAAGCTCTATGTTATGAACAAAACACATCACAATTTCTGTCTCACAGAAATCAGAAGAAGATACAAAATTCATTAGAAGGAAGCATGTGTATTCAAAACTCCTAAGTTCTCTACTTGTGATTATCTCACCTCCAGAGATAAAGAAGAGTGAGCATCCAATTGCTTCTAGAATTGCAAGATTTGTCATAAGAAAGCAGATGTAAAAGGCTTGTAATCATTACTGCCTACCAGAAAATGTGTTAGTTTCTCTAGCTTTTACATTTGTCTAAGAAAGAGTAGAATTATACCAATGTGAAACAACACCTTGCTTCATTGCAACTGTTTTAGAGGAGATAAAGTAACAAGAAACTGACCCCAGTCTCCAGGGAAGTGATCTGAAGACAACTCTTGACAGGAATAAAACTTGGTCATGGGCTGAGACTACTGCTGGATACATCTTTGTTATTTCAAATGATGCCTTGAGACTCAGTTTGACTTCTCAGCTTTCCCTGAGAAAGCAACCTACTTGGAATAGGTCTTAGTATTAGTCAACCAGCTGAATTGATGATTGTGACAGTATATCGCCCTATAGCTAATAGTCACAAAAATGGAAGCATTGCAAATTGGTGTCAGAAGTAGACATCTACTGTGTTTTTTTGCCCAATTTATTTTTAACTGCCAAAAAACTAACTTCCTTCCTCCTATCAGTTCTTGCAAAACAAAAGTTTTGTTTATTGAATACATTGCAAAATTCTAGGGCTTACTTTGACTAACTAATTATTCTCAGATTTTGCCAAAACAGATTCTTAGTACATGACTGTTTAAGATATGATGAACAAATATGTTCTGTTTCACATCATCTGATTTATTCAATTCTTTCTTCCATTGCATCTAAGTTTTATTTTTGGAGTCATACTTTTCATAATATCTGATTTAATTCTTTTATTTAGGAGTTGGTTTTTAATTCTTAATCTGTTATTTGACTTTAATCACAAATTCTTGAGAGCTACCTACTGAAAGTATATTTTTAATTTTAATAAGAGGGACTAATTTCCAATATGGTTTTATAATCATTACATTATGTAGTATAAATCAAGCATGTATATGTTTATGTACTCCTTAGATCAACATAGAAAAACACATTAAAGGATTGTTAAGTAGAATGCAAGGATTCCTGGTTGTTGGTGGAATAAAATTGTTCATTATTATTATTTCCCATGTAAAGAGAATAATGTCTGGCCTGTGAATTACCTTCTTTATTAATCCTATAAGAAAAGCATTGGCATAGTCAACATACATCTCATAATTGGATCCAACACATTAATGGTAGCAATCATCTTCCTAACATTAATCTCTGATTAGATATCATATAGTTATCATCCTCCATTACTAGTTGTAACCCATTTGACTGAACAAAATTTAAAACTTTTAACCTTATCAGAAGATACCAAAGTCATTGGAAATTAATATATACCTGCGCTGTGGATACTGGAATGACAATCTTTCTGCAAATCATTTGTCACCCACTGTCAACAGTTGATAACGGTTCTTCAAAATCACTGAACTGCCTCTTCATTATTTCTTCCATAGCTGTTAGCCTCTCTTTATCCAATTACAGTCATCATTACGGATTTTAGTGCGCTGTGTTCTGTACCCTTAACCCCTCACTTGGTCATACGCTTTTTAAGGGCAGGAACTAAATTTATAAACAAAGCCTAGCACAGAGTCTTTGACTTTACAGGTGCTTGAAATATCATTGTTAAAATGGGAATCCTTCCCAAAGTATAGCAAAATGAGTGTGCTAAAGTTTGGTGTCATAAAGGAAAGAAGAATCTTATCATCAATTATACTGAGAAAATGTTAGATTTATAAAAAATATATAATAAACTTTGTAACTTCAGAACTTACCATGCTTTAATTGATAAATGTATGACACATTTGTCAATCACCAAATGTGGTGGATCAGCAAAGGATAGGATAACTGGTTATAGCTTACAGTATTTCTCTAATTTATTTTGCCATCATATTTCTTTCAGACTGCTTCCAAGGACCGAGTTTTGAAGACTATCTGGAGAAATATAGTGCAGCGGTCAAAAATATGGAATTTGGAACATTGGCTATGTTCAATCTACCTCTGCCACTTATTAGCTGTGAAATCTTATATAAATTACTGAACTGAACCTTAACATAGCCCTAATGAGATTTGTAATGTTTAAAATAAAAAGAGCTACAAATTATTATACTGTAAGGACCACATATCATATGGGAGGTATTTATTATAATGTCAAATGTTTAAAGCATACTAATTTTTTGAAAATTTTTAGTTGAATTGATTTGATCTTATAGTCTATCTTAGTATTATTTATTCCTGGCTCTTAACTTTTCTTTCTGCTCTGAGAGTTTTCAATCGGCAATTATTGTCCCCGCAAATTGAGACCTGTGTTAAAGGACCTTGTAGTTCATATCTAAGCTCCAAGAGCGTACACGAATCAAACCCAAGCTTACCATGGGGAATTTAAAATACCCTTTAAAAAATGTGGCTCTGTGGAACTTCTCAAGATATTTCAGTTCTTTAAGTTGCTAACCAAATCAAGCTCCTTCCTCTTATAGAACAGTGTTCCATTTTTTGTGGGATCGGGCAGAGGGGGAGAGCCATTATTTCCATTGTTTGACAAAAGTTCACCTCATTCATTTATCCTTGGTCAAAGAATAAGCCTACTGTCAAATATACATCCCAATGACCTTGCAAGCTCTTTTTAGACCTGCTCTCTCCTTTGTGAAACATGTTGAAGAAAATGTTCTTCTCTCTGGTTATTTTCAGAAACCCTCCCTTTGTCTCACAGACAATTCTTTTTAATTTTGTCCTTTTGTGCATGTGCAATAGCAAGCTTAATCCAATCAAGGGACAGCTTTCCATCACTAGGTTATCAACTACAGCCAGAGTGAAGGGCTATTGTCTGGCCATGGGCCTGACTTACACAATTTGCATGCTGCCTAATTCCAATTCTATTTTATTGCACTGCTGTGCCTTACCTGCTTCTCAGCTGGAAGAAAAGTCAACCAAATGCAGCAGTGGCTCAATCAATGCAGAACCACAAAAACATGTCTAAACAAAAGGTCATAGTGTGAGCTCAAAGGCTTTGAAAGTAATCAGCAGAGGAAAACGAAAACATCCATAGAAAACGTTTTTCCCTCTTAGCTCTGCATTCTCTTTGTTCTATCCTCCTCACACAGTAACTCTTCTTGAGCAAAGTAATACCCACCTATCAGCATGATGACTTTGTATTTGTGATGAATTGAAAACAAGCTACTGCAATAAAGAGAATAGTCAAAGAATATAATTTAGCAGGTGAAAACAAGTCTTTCTCAAAATGAACAGGAGGTGCCAACAAAAGAATAGACACTGTGTAAAGAAAAGAAGCATGTCACAAGTTCTGTTTCTTATTCCCAGGATCATTTGATACTGAGATTTTTCTGTTATAATCAACATGTAAAGCAGACAAAATAATTAGATAAACAGCAATACCATGGGAAAGCAGCATTTGTTTGCAAAGGAATAGATTTTAACACCAGCTACAGCTGCCGAAGGATCACTTAATAGAGGGAATTCGAGAAATTGTCCGGTTAACGCTTAGTCTAGGAAATGGCAACAATCAATATTTTTCCTCTGCAACTGCATCAGTCATTTACAGGTGTTCATAAACAGTAGGCTTTTTGCACATCATTATCACATTTGAGGAAAGCAAAACATTAGACGTGTTCTATGTTGCCCAGAATTTGACACAGCAAAAAAGGACTGGAAATACCTAGCTAGGGCACTAAAAACAATTCAGAAATACAGTTTTGGGATATAAAACTTCTGTACTTTAAAGCCTAAATGTTGGACACACCTAGGCAATAGTGAGATAAATGGTTTGTCACTGATAGATCCATTCTAATGCAAAGGAATAAAATGATTAATCTGATATGTATGGATGTAGACAAAGATAATATGCTGATTGATTCATTCTGGAAATATACATTGAGTGCCTACCACCATAGTAAGTACTGGAAAGTCAATGTATGGTCATGTGGTAAACCCACATGTACTTGGAGAGTTAAGTTGTTTTCTTTACCACCCTCACTTGGCTGTAAATTCTAGTCAATATTAGTGGATGATACTGTTTTCAGAGCACACAAGAGAACCTGAATAACAAGAAAGATAAGGCTTTACTAACACCAGTGTGGCAGGCCTGGTTTCTAACATCACACATAATAAAGTTATATCCATATTTTACACAGAGAGAGAGAAAAAAAAGAGAGATAGTAATAGTTATGTTTAAGTATTTAATCTACAGAATATTGAATTTTGTGTTATAAATTATTCTATGATTGTTACTAATTCAGCAAGTTAAAAATAATCTTTCTTGTCAATACTTCTTGTGGTATATCTCCAAGGATGATCATTTCTACTTATTCCATAGCTGTGTGAGTATTGTAGTCCCAACACACCCTTAAAGAAGTTGAGATATATAACCATTGGTATAAAGAGTATGAAGGATCAAAGTTTGGCTGTGATTTCTGAAGAATGCTACACATGTCCTATTGATGTATACATAGTGTCTCAAGATGACTGTCACCTGGATTGAACCTGGTCCTAATTCCATTATGTAAGCACTTGATTTGATTCATGTAAGAATCCAGTGTGCACTGAAGAAATGTTCTTTCTTCCCTTCTATCTTTCCCAATATATTTATATGATAGTCATCATCTCATTTTCAGGCAGCTTAATTGACTGTATTCTAGTTTCAGGTTTTATTGTATCTCAAGTGAACAATAAAACTATTCCATACAACTCTTCAAAGAGCCAAAATTAATTCTGATCAAGTTGTACATTCATGTCAAGTTTCAGCCATGTGAATACTTCAGACAGTAGTTAATTTGGCTCAGAAGTTCATTTTACTTTGACAACACTGCATATCATTCCTCTGAAAATAGGCTGATCTTGTGAAACAAGAAGTTTATAGTGTCACCAGTCTCTGCTTGGGGAAGAAATGTATCATGCGGCCGCTCACCTATAGACAACCTTGCTACATCAGGACCACCAAAGGCTCCCTAGGGGTCTAAAGCTTCACAACCCAGCCCTTTAGCATTCCATGAACTTATTATGGTATGTATCATATCAGTTCAATTGCAAAACAAAGTCATATCCAAATTAAGCAAAGCCTTAAATGCAGAAACAGACACATGATGAGGTGACAATCCCATATATGCCCTTCTCTTTTTTGTCCCCATATCTCAACCTAAGCGTTAGTCCTATTTTATTTACTTATTCTCCCTATAGATACAGATCCAACGCTATTCTCAATAAATTTCATTTCCTTGCAACACACTGCAAATCCCTTTAACAAACAGATTAACATTCAGTACCCTCTTATCCAGTCTCTTGTCCAAAGTAGCTGTTGTCTTAATTGAGAGGCTAGATTTCCATGCAATCTTGAACAAAGTCCTGGAATGGTATAAGAGTGACCTGAAGAAGGGATTTGAAATCTCTGAAAGGCCAAAACTGCATTCCAGAACAAATGAGTAAGTGAGTGAATAAACACACATGTGTATCTTAAGTGAATAAATGAACGATCAAACACACATCTTCACTCTTAGCCAGTTTTATTAAAATGATTTCACAACCACATACAGCAGCAATGTACCTCAACCTTTTATTTTGGACAGAGGGCAAACATATACAAGTGACAGAACAGAACAGTACAACGTGTGTGACTCCCCTGTCATCCAAGCGCTTTCTGTTTACCATAAATCAGTTTTTGCATCTCTACTATTATCAACATGCATGGCTTGCACAGCATTTTATAGATAAAAATATTATTTCACTTATAGCATCTCATTTATTATCCTTGACAGCCCACTCAGAAGCAGAGAGGCAAAAGATATGCTTCATGTTTTACAAATGAAGAAACAAAAAATTTCTGTGTTCTCTTTTTTCATTTTGTTTTCTGAACTCACCCTATTAAGCATACACTAAAATCAAGTCGTCTGATTCTTGTGTTAAAAACTTTCACTTAACTCATATATTGGCAGAGAACTAAAAGATAAGTCCAGTGAAGCTTGGGCAGCCATGGATATTTCTAGAATATATTTTGTTTGCAACAGCAATATCTTTATTAAAGTTAATGTACCCATATTATAATGCACCAAAAATTGGAGATAGGGTTGCGTAGTGAAAATGGCCAAATATATCCAAGGAGTGAGATAAGACACTCCAAGAAATCATTCATATTTCCTATGACACAACTGAGCTAGCAAGTGAGAGGAGATATAGGCTGGCAGGAAGGTCCCAAAGTTTAAAGTAAAACTAATCATTACATCAAAAAGGCAGATATTAGCAGAAATTAACAAACAAATAATTTATAAGATTCATGCTTTTTCAAAAACACTGAGTGCATCTAAAAATAGAAGTATCTCTGATTTCTAATCTTGGTAGTGTAGCCAGGCTTGTCTGACACTTTTTTTTGACCCTAGAGCACAGGTGCAGTTGCTTGGGGCCACATAACTGCTTTATCTACAGTGGAGGACTGAGTCAGCGGGCATATCTTCCCACAGGATACAGTCAGGATGAGCAAGCCCCAGGCATGTCCCCATTTTTTATCTCCCAGGCAGCACTGCACTGCTAGGCATGCAACTCCCTTGTCTCCAGCCAGTTCCTGGAAGCACGGTGACAGGTAATTATAAGAGCTAAATAGGCTTGGCATTGTCATTTTCAGAAATTGCTTGCAAAGCATACAAACTTTGCTGCACTCCCCCTACTTCAACATCCAAGACAAATTAAAAGGATTTTTATTTAGAATTTTATATTCCACAGCCATTTTGTGATTATTTTTCTCCCTACAGAGAACTTACATCTGCTCTGAGTAGGAGTTTATTTATTTTTTCCTTTTAAACCAAGCTGTTTAGTGTGGCTGACCAACAATTCAGGTTATTAGAGCCAATTAAAAATTAAAAATGGAGAGGCTTCAGCTCCAGTGATACAAGAGATAATGGAGAAGTTTCCATTCATCATGCTTCCAAAGTTTTCCCAGGAAGGAATTTGTTTCTTAAGCTGCCATGTTAGATTTGAACGGCTTTTCCATTTCCTGAGGTCTGTTCATTTAGATAGCAATTCACTCAGATTTCTCTACTCCTGTGTTGAAGGGTGGGAAATATTATTATTATAAAGTACTTGGAAACATATAGTTCAACCTAAAAAGAGCAGAAATGCCTCGTATTGGCTTTGGTCAGTTTATTTTTTATTAAGGTAAAGGATGTTGTTGACTTCTATACAATTGTCTTTTTAGGATTCATCTTTTATATTTGCTGGCTTCTACAGTTTTAACTTAAACAATCACGAAAGAGCTATTTCCTTATGCCCTCCATATCTTAACCTTTGGAATGTACATATCTCACAGTTGTCAAACACAGATTTCTGTTTGTTTGTGTTCAAAGAGAGAGTAATATCCTTTCTTTATTGCCTTGTATTCCACCTCAACTGCTTTCATCTCCTTACCTGCTCAATGATTTCATCATATAACTCAGTACTCCAAAGTGGTAAACCCAAATGCAGCAATGAAGACATTGTCAATTCCAATTTGGGAAAACTTGCTGATCTTAAATCCTGAGGGTGTCTGCATAGCACTTAAACTTGTAATTGAGTGATAAACGCTGCTTTTATTTTCAGGTTTTTTTTTTCTGGTAATCCAAGTCTGGGACTTCCAGTTATAATAATATATATACTGGTTAAGTGTGAAAAGACTTACAAATTGTAATTGGTGTCCAGAGTTCAGTTCAATAGGAGAGTCAGAGAAGTAGGAAGATTGTCAAAGTCAGACATATGCCTGAGAGGATTTTGGTAGTTTAGTTTGCTGCCTGAGCATCTGATCATTTATTTAGCTTTCCTGAGAGATTTTATAACGTTTTCATTTGCTATTTTGCAATAGGAGTTTTTCCACAGAGCTTCTGGAAGGGGGTGGGAAAGATCAGAACTAGTTAGTATCAACAAATGTTGAAGCATCTCTTCTGGGTACTTAAATAAATTGCATTCAAAAACAGGAAAGTGATGAGGAGAAAAGATATGGGATGCTGAGTGGGAAAAGGGAAAGATAATGCTGCATGCATTTGCATAAAGCACCCACTTCTCATTGTGAACAGTACATCAAATAGGATGGGGTGAAACAATTAATGAAATAGCATTTCAGAGACTATCAAAGACAAGAGTCCAAGTCTCCTGCAGTTTAAATAGACTAGAGTGTGTATTCTCCAGCAGACTAAATAATAACTTGTTGATGCCAGATCTACCAGGATAATGCTAATGGGGTCAGGTAGAACAACTGTCATTGAAAACAGGATTTGCCCTGATGGAAACCAGAGAAGAGAGTTCAGAAGGGTGACCACCACCACCTGCCTTCAGGGATACTGGATAAGAATCTCTGGGTTGTGTCTACTCTACACAAAAATGCTTGATTAAAAGGAAATCTCCAGATCAACACTGGGTAGGCCATTCCTCTCTAATGAATGTTAAAGGTTTCTTGGGAAGTTGGGAAATTCAAACCACAGGGCTTCCACTGTGAGGCAGATGGGGTCTGGCTCGTTCGACTCTCACCAGGTGGGCAGCACTCTTATGAGCAGAGATGGTATCTGCCTATGCAGAGAGTTTAGAGGATGTAAAGCATCCTCTTCTTTTGAAAACCCCCTCTTGTGATGGTGCCAGAACATCTCATGCCATCACTCCCTGTCCCAGACCAGTTTTCCTTTCCTCTGGACTCATGGGAAGCATTGGCTTCCTAAGTCATTCTGAAGTTGCTTGTATCACCTCTAGGCTGCTGTACCAACGAGACATCAGTCACCACCTGTGGAAGTCTGTCCTGCAGACCCTGACTTGATGGATGAAAAAATGCACTTTCACACCTTGCCAGCTACCCCGAGTGAATTCCAACAGACCAACCTTCCTCACCTGCCTACAATTCCAAATATGTGTACCAACTGCTTTCTGGCCACCTTTTCTGACAGTCAGCAAAACCTCCATCTCTATGTACCTGAAATCCAAGGCATCACATCCTACATAAAACCATGTGTAATCTGACTCTCACACTGTTATTACTGGTTCTGTGTCTCCAATGATAGATGCAGGGAAATTTGGGTTATGTTTTGACCCTTCTCTCTCCTCTAAAAATCACATCTGAGAAGTTCTTAGTCTTTCAATTTTACCCTTCAAAGAGATTTTTCTGTTCATTCTTTTCTGTACTATTCTTTTTGTTGCCTGATTTACCTTTTTAAAGCAGAATGTGACGAGGTTAATGCCTTTCTCTAAATCCTGAATGGGACCTACAGAGAAAGTACAGTCTACTTCAATTTTATTAAATCTCTATTTGGTCAATTTTCAGCCTTGTCTCTCAGGATAGCCCTCACACACTATTATGGGCTATATTGTGTCCTCCAAAATTTACATGTTGAAGCACTAGCCCCTAGTACTTCAGAATAACTGTATGTGGAGGATAAACCTTTAAAGAGGTAAAGAGGTAAGTCAGTTAAAGTGAGGCTGTTAGGATGAGCCCTAATCCAATCTGACTGGTATTTTTTTTTTTTTTTTTTTTTTTTGTGACAGAGTCTGGCTTTGTTGCCCAGGTTGGCACAGTCTTGGCTCACTGCAACCTTTGCCTCGTGGGTTCAAGCAATTCTACTCTTCAGCCTCCCACATAGCTGGGACTAGAGGTACGTGCTACCATGACTGACTAATTTTTGTATTTTAATAGAGGTAGAGTTTCAACCATGCTGACCAGGCTGGTCTCAAACTCTTGACCTCAGGTGATTCACCCACCTCAGCCTCCCAAAGTGCTGGGATTACAGGTGAGGCATGAGCCACCATGGCCAGCCAAGGTTTTTTTTTTTTTTTTTTTTTTTTTTTGACAGAGCCTCTCTCTGTCATCCAGGCTGTACTGAAGTGGGGCAATATCTCAGCTCACCGCAACCTCTGACTCCCAGATTCAAGTGATTCTCCTGCCTCAGCCTCCAGAGTAGCTGGGATTACAGGCACCCACCACTATTCCTGGATAATTTTTGTATTTTTAGTAGAGATGTGGTTTCACCATGTTGGATAGTCTCTAACTCCTGACCTCAGGTTGTCCACCCGCCTCGGCCACCCAAAGTGCTGGGATTACAAGCATGAGCCACTGCACTCGGCCTTGACTTGTATCTTCATAGGAAAAGATGACCAGGACCCAGATATGCTTGTGCACTGGAGGAAAGGACATGTATAGTCATAGGGAGAAACAGACAATTGCAAGTCAAGAGAATACAGCTCAGAAGAAACTAACCCTGCCAACACCTTGATCTTGGACTGGCAGCCTCCAGACTGAGAAAATAAACTGTTGTTTAAGCCACTCAGTCTGTCATATTTTGTTATGACAGCTCTAATAAACAAAGACATATGCATTGAAACTTAGTAAAACTATAGTAGTTTCCAGTTAAAGAAATATTATTTCAATATTTTCTGCTCAACATTTTGTATGTTCTTGCTGATATTTAATGTTTCTCTCTGTCTCTGAATTTGCTGTACTCTTAAATAATTAGCTCAAATGTTCCCTTCTTTCTGAAAGTTATTTCATATTCCAGAGTTTGGAGATAATCCTTCTTCTGGTCACTAGTAACAATTTATTTTTTAACTCTAGTAAAATAACTACCACAGCCCAACACATACTACACTCATAGGTACACTTGTCATTTTTCTTAGTGCACTTCCAGTCCTTAAGAGCAAATGCCTTTTCTGTGACATCATTGGAGCCTCCATAGTGCCTTGAACCGTGCTCTGCACATAAGAATCGGGACTGTAAGTTCCATTAGGGAAAAGGTCATGTTTACCTTATTCATCATCAAGTGTCCAACATCAGCGCAGTGCCCATATAAAAACAGTGTTTAGGCTGGGTGCAGTGGCTCACGGCCTGTAAGTCCAGCACTTTGGGAGGCCAAGGTGGGCAGATCACCTGAGGTCGGGAGTTCGAGACCAGCCTGGCCAACATGGTGAAACCCCATCTCTACCAAAAATACAAAAAATTAGCTGGGTGTGGTGATAGGTGCCTGTAATCCCAACTACTCAGGAGGCTGAGGCAGGAGAATGGCTTGTACGCAGGAGGCGGAGTTTGCAGTGAGCTGAGATCATGCCTTTGTATTTCAACCTGGTCAAGAGTGAAACTCTGTCTCAAAAAAAAAAAAAAGAAAAGAAACCATGCATTCTTCCTATTCAAGCAACAAAATTTATCAATAGAGAACTTAGTGCCTACCTTTGACTCTGCTGGTGAATCAATAGTCTAGCTAGTGCTACTGGTTGCACATCCTCAGTCCATGGGTCTTTCCACAACATGGTATTGCCCTTCTGAAATAATATGGTCTTATGAAAAAGTTAGTATATTCTTACAGAAGAAAAACAACATGAAATCATTAACATGTGTTTTTTTAAAAATTGTATTAGATAATTATAAAAGTGCAAACTCTTGAGAGAATGGGACATGGATAATCAAATGTGTAAAAAATGACATATTGAATGATAGAAAATGTAGATTGATGCCTGACCATTTATTCAAATATAGTTCTTCAGTGAGATATCACAGTTTGTCAGGAGTCAGCATAAAGACATTGATAGCAAGGGATGTTTTAATGTGCTGTGTGCATTTCTGTATATGTGCACATATATGAATGCATGCGTGTATGCATGACAAAGAAGCACTGAAAATAGAGTTCAGTAAGATAATGGGGAGGATAAGCAGTGCTCTGAGGACAAATTCAAATTACTGCAAGTTTTATCCAGCAATTGTGATGGCATAGCGTTTACTTCAGATCATAAAGAATATCCTGAAATTGCAAATTCTATTAGGCCAAGGTCATTAATTGCTAATATATTTGCACTATAGCTCATTTTAGGATAAAGATGTGTTTTTCTTTTATAAAAAATTATTATTATACTTTAAGTTCTGGGCTACATGTGTGGAACGTGTAGGTTTATTGCATAGGTATACACGTGCCATAGTGGTTTGCTGCATCCCTCACTCTGTCATCTACATTAGGTATTTCTCCTAATCCTATCCCTCCTCTGCCCCTTCTGCTATCCTTCCCTTAGTCCCCCACCCCTAACTTGCCCCGGTGTGTGTTGTTCCCCTCCCTGTGTCCATGTGTTCTTATTGTTCAACACCCACTTATGAGTGAGAACATGTGGTGTTTGGTTTTCTGTTCTTGTGTCAGTTGGCAGAGATTGATGGTTTCCAGTTTCATCCATGTCCCTGCAAAAGACATAAACTCATCCCTTTTTATGGCTGCATAGTATTCCATGGTGTATATATGCCACATTGATGGACATTTGGGTTGGTTCCAAGTCTTTGTTGTTGTGAACAGTGCCACAATAAACATATGTGTACATGTGTCTTTATAATAGGATGATTTCTAATGTTTTGGATATATACCCAGTAATGGGATTGCTGGGTCAAATGATATTTCTAGTTCTAGATCCTTGAGGAATTACCACACTGTCTTCCACAATATTTGAAAATTTACACTCCCACCAACAGTGTAAAAGTGTTCCAATTCTCAACATCCTCTGCAGCATCTTTTTGTCTCCTGATTTTTTACTGATTGCCATTCTAATGGGCATGAGAGAATATCTCAATGTAGTTTTGATTTGCACTTCTCTAATGACCAGTGATGATGAGGTTTTTTTCATATGTTCGTTGGCTGCATGAATGTCTTCTTTTGAGAAGTGCCTGTTCACATCCTTCACCCACTTTTTGATGGGGTTGTTTGTTTTTTTTCTTGTAAATTTAAGTTCTTTGTAGATTCTGTGGATATTAGCCCTTTGTCAGATGGGTAGATTGGAAACATTTTCTCCATTCTGTTGGTTGCTGGTTCACTCTAATAATAGTTTCTTTTGCTATGCAGAAGCTCTTTAGTTTAATCAGATCCCATCTGTCTATGCATATTTAGAACAACCCATTGTCTCAACTCAATATCTTCTTAAGCTGATAAGCAACTTCAGCAAAGTCTCAGGATACAAAATCAATGTGCAAAAAATCACAAGCATTCGTATACACCAATAACAGACAAACAGAGAGCCAAATCATGAGTCAATTCCCATTCACAGTTTCTACAAAGAGAATAAAATACCTAGGAATACAACTTACAAGGGATGTGAAGGACCTCTTCAAGGAGAAATACAAACCACTGCTCAAGAAAATAAGAGAGGACACAAACAGATGGAGAAAAAACAATGCTCATGGTTAGGAAGAATCAATATCATGAAAATGGCCATACTGCCCAAAGTAATTTATAGATTCAATGCTATCCTCATCAAACTACCATTGAGTTTCTTCACAGAATTGGAATAAAACCACCTTAAACTTCATATGAACCAAAAAAGAGCCCATGTAGCCAAGACTATCCTAAGGAAAAACAAAACAAAACAAAAAAACCAAAGCTGGAGGCATCATGCTACCTGCCTTCAAACTATGCTACGAGGCTACAGTAACAAAAAAGCATGGTACCAAAACAGACATATAGACCAATAGAACAGAACGGAGGCCTCAGAAGTAATGCCATAAATCTACAACCATCTGATCTTTGACAAACCTGACAAAAACAAGCAGTGGGGAAAGGATTCTCTAATTAATAAATGGTGTTGGGAAAACTGACTAGCCATATGCAGAAGGCTGAAACTGGATCCCTTCCTTATACCTTATACAAAAATTAACTCAAGATGGATTAAAGATTTAAATGTAAGACCTGCCACCATAAAAAGCCTTATAGGAAAACCTAGGCAATATCATTCAGGATATAGGTACAGGCAAGGATTTCATGACTAAAACACCAAAAGCAATGGCAACAAAAGATAAAGATGTGTTTTGCAACAGCTAATAGTCAATAAAAGTGACACTTTGTCTAGTGCTTCCCTCATTATTCAAGGTTTTTCATCCTCTGCACCACAGATTTGTGGGGTCAGATCAGTCTTTGCTGTGGGGTATGTCCCGCACACTGTGTGTTTAGCAGCCTCCTTGGCCTGCTACATGCCAGCAGCACTTTCTCCCGGTTGTTTCCAGACATTGACAAGTCGTCCCTGGGGAATAAAATTTCCCGGAATGGACAGCCTCTGCTCATAACAGAAAAGATTTTTTGAGATACTGTTGTTTAAGGCAGGCTGACTACTGTTACCAACACACACACACACACACACACACACACACACACACACACACACACACTCTTCCAGTGGCTGACCATAATAGTTCATTTCTTGCTCTAAAAAGAGTCTAATATGGGTCTGGATTGTGAGGCTTGTCTCATGCTGTGATGCAGGTTACTAGGACCCTGCCACCTTCGTGTTTGCCCTGACAGTTGGCAAACAGCAGGTGGGAAAAGAGCCGGGAAGAACATGGCTGGTAGATTCCCACTAGCCAGGCCTGGACCTGGAGCACATCCACATGCCTAGTGAAATGGGAACTGGTGACTTTGTTGAAACTCAGTCACAAAGCCTCATTTAATTGCAAGGAAATCAAAAATAGAATGCAGCTCTGTGAAACAAAACGGAAATATTTTGATGCAAAAGTAATTGCAGTTTTGCCATTACTTTCAATGGCAAAAACTGCAATCAACTTTTGCACCAACCTAATAATTTTAGTACTATGGTTTATTTTGTATATTTAATAACAATTTTTAAAAGTTGTGTTACATTGCATTGCTGCTGAATATATTACAGATGAGGGTGCTGTGGGTTTTTATTAGGCTCAGGAAGTCGTTTATGAGGAGTAAAGGACTCTCCACAGTATGCTTCAGTTAGTTTTCTCAGTCTCTGAATTAAGGATGACCTGAGAGAAACAGCCTGCCTTTAATCACATTTTGATCCATTTATATAGTAGACCAAATGTGCATTGAAATATACTTAAATAAATAAATGTATATTTTGTAAAAGTTCTTATGTGGTTTCTCTGAGATGATATGTACTTTAAAAAATCAAGAAGTTTTAAACTCAAAAACCAAACATTGATTATAACAATGAGCACCCTTCTTATGTGCCATAGACTTTTATGTTCTAAAGAGGGCAGGAGATTGAATCATTTTTTTGTAATTTTTTTGGTATTACTGGGAATACTGAGAAATGATTTGCACTGTTCATGGAACATAAATACTTAAAAGGGTTGGCTGGAATGGAAAGAGTTGTGTTTATCATTGTGGGGCAGGATAAAGCTAGCACATCACACAAAGATCAGTTCTGTCATTCCAGGCCAGTGATATCTGAACTATGTATGCTCTAAGAATGAGCTGACAATAGATAAGCTATCTTTCTTCCACTTTATTTTTGGATACAGCCTACTCTTAGGATTACATCTTACCCCTTAGCTGTTTTTCAAACTGTTTCCTCTCAATTCAACACATAGTATCAAGAAAAATCTATTCAAAAACATATACCTATGCCATGGAGTGATGGAAAAACACCAACTCTGCTCTCTGGGAAACAGAGTCATGCAAACAGCCAAGCACATTTAATGTGACAGAACAGAACAGCCTACCTATAGCAGCTTTCAGATGCTGTAGAGTGCAGGTGACGGAATAATTAAGTTTAATTGGGGGGCTATTATCAAAAGACTCAGAGATGAGTTTGAGTGGAACCTTGAAGGGTATATGACTTTTAATAAGCTGGGGATAGAGAAAAGATAATTGTAGGCTACAGGAATAGTTTGATCAAAGGTGCAGAGGTGTTTTTGTGTATCTGGTATGTTCAGGGAAGGCAGACAAAGTGGCAACAGAATATTTAAGACAGAGCACAGCCAAATGTCGTGAACCAAAGGCAATCTAGCTTACCCTAACTTCACCGTACCTGTCTAGTCTCATATCATTTACTTTAAATATGCCCTAAATGAATTGTATTCACTCTCATATTCATAGTTTTCTTCATATATTTTCACACAAATGAGAAGTTTCCTGTCTTCTAAATCTACATTTAGACAATCTCAGTGTCATTCCATCTTACAATTTTTCCTTTCAATGTCAACTTCTTTCTATCCACCCCTTGCCCAAGATTCATACACATTCAGTACTTTCGTCCTAGATTGTTTTCTAATATTTAGAAGCAAATACAGTCATGCCATACATTCTCTCATTTTGGCATGTGCGGTGTGGTTCATCCATTTACTGAACTCTAAGATCTATGTGGACAAAAACCATGACTTACACTTATTAACAGAGTTTTTCATACCTAAGAATGCAATCAACATATAATTCCTTGACTACAAACTTTTAATTAAATAGGTTAGTATCTTGAGATGATAATATCAGCTTTGGGATTTAATTGCAACTTTAAGATGGCAGCCAAAAAATAATACATAACTTTTGCAAATATTCTCCTTCCATTTAGCACTTAGTATGGTTTAAATGCATTGCTGAATGTCCCTCTACCCACTGTGTATCTTTTTTGACATACAAGAAGGGTCTGCATATATAATTTATTTTCTTGTTCTAGAAAATTCCATTGCCACAAGGAGGAAATACTGAGAGAGATATTTCACAAGGGGAAAGGGACCCCATTTTCTTCAATTCATGGAATGCATCTAAAACCTCTGAAATTATAACAAGCAAAAACTTGTTTTAAAATAGATCTCAGACTGAAAAAGAATTAAAGGGCAAATAGAGTTTTGCTAGTTCTGTTTACATAGTAAGTCAAGTTTCACTTGCAGAAAAAAATTATGGCAGAAGGTTTAGGTAATGATTAAATATGTAGAATTGGGAGCTGCTCTGCTAGAGTTTAAATTCTGATTCTGCCTTAGTTTCCTCACCTGCAAGATGAGTTATAACACATAGTAGAAGTAATACCAATAAATTCTAACTTGTAGAGCTCTGAACTGAGTAAATACAGTCAGTCAAAATGCTTAGACCAGTGCACAGCACTAAAGCAAACCCTTCTTATGTATTATAGGCATCTCTAGGCCAGTGGAATTTATTTGTGAGGAGTTTAAACAATTCTAAAACAGGATTTCTCCTTATCTTTTCTTTGCCTGTTTGGTTCAAGTGAGTTCCTTATTCAAGTAAATGAACAATACCTATGCTTCATGTGAATAAAGGGTTGAACAAATGGTTGGTTGATATGAAAAATAATTTTGGGCAAAGATCACAATATTTGACAATTCTGCAATGGCGAAAGAACTATTGAAGCATGTAAGGATTTCACAAAGGACAAAAATAAACTCCAAATTAAAATCACAGAGAGCCCCCCAGAATGTAGGTTTGGCCTACTTTGTGTAATATTCTACTTTATTTTCAAAACCACAAATTATAGACTTCCCCATCTCAGGGAATATTTGATTGATAAAATTAATTAAATTTTTCTGAAATTTCTCGTTAATATTAATTCTCAGGGTGTACTTTGCACATCAGTCACATGTGCAGAGATGTCTTTGGGAAAGACAGGAAAATAAAGGCCTTAACAAGAATTTGGCAGTTATGATAATAAATGGTGTTGGTCCACTCTGAGCTGCTCTAAAGACTTCTTGCTTGCATTTTTGAGAGTAGTTGCAAATAATGTCTCCTTTAGTCCTCTGGTTAAAAAAAAAAAAAGCTCTTCCTGAAGAGTCCTTAAAACGTACATGACAGACTGAGCTCAGCATATTCTCAAGGAATTTATAGACATCTTCACAATTCAGGGATGTAAGAATGAGATGACCCAGTTACTTTTCTTCTCTTAATATCATGTAATAAAATTATAAATAAGAGTTGAATTTCTCTAGTGCTTACAATTGTTTAATTTATAACTAAAAGAGGAAAAATAAACTTCCCATTTTCAAGGTATTGCAGAAAACAACACTGAATTGGGTTTGCAGAGAACTTGCTTTCCAAAGAAAATGGCAGAAGTCAATATACTAATTAATACAGTTTAAAACCTACCAGTTGTTTATGTGAATTTAATGGTCTATGAACATTTCTCTGGACATATACATGAATGTCCACATGCTAGAGGCAGGACGTAGAACCAGTAGCTTTCTTAACATGGGAAAAGAAAGAATTTCAATTAATTTATCTATTCATAGCTATTAAAAGATGACTGTTTTAATAGGACAGTCCATGGCATTGTCATTCCTTTCAAAATTAGAAAACTAATAAAAATATGCATTGCTGCCTCAGCAGCTTAAGGGAGAGAAAAAAACTTCACGTATAAAAAAATCCTCAGAATGATATAAGCATTTTGTATTTCAACAAAAAAACTGCTTTTCTATCTTTAGCATCCATGTCTCTGTTATGCATATTTATGAAAATTCATTTTTATAGCATTAAACTTGAAACATTGATTTTAAGTTTTTAATAGGCACACATATTTTGTTATATTTTACATGGAAACATAATATATTTAAAAATATAGACCTATTTAAGAGCAGCACTAAACCTTTCCAAATAAATATACTTTCAAGGTCATCAGATGCGTCTTGATGCATAATTTGGAGATGAATATGTTCTCTGAGTGCAATTCAACTATATTTGTGCTGTGGTTTACATAAAAATACAATTTTTAGAGAAAAATCATCATCTTATCTGAAAATGTTTCTGGGGATAGCTTTTTGCCCAGTGATCCATTCCCACAGATGATGGCAGATAAACTGAATATATTTAGAGGCAAAGAATGCCACCTTCTGCTACAAGATGAATTAATTTATCAGGCTTTCACCTTAGGTGGTGAGGTGGTGACAAGGGCTTCAGCTCTGGATATCTTCATTGCAGTTATGTTCCAGGAGAACAGTCTTCATCATTTCTCTGCTACTGCCTTCAAATTACATAGGGCTCTGTGCAGGGATAAACTGTAATGTATGGCCATGGCCCTAAACATGTGTATATAGCTTTACTTAGTTTCATAAAATGAGAATCCTACACAGGTAATCATTATTTAAACTGCTTTACTATTGAAATAGGCCACATACTACAGCTCCATCTTTTGCTCTTTTTCACAGAGATACACAGACACATTACTGAGAGTTAATGTGGGGGATGGAGACAGCTATTGATTGGCGTTTGCTTATTGAGGAGAATATGCTATACTGGCTATAAGTTAGCATGATTTTAAATTTAAGTACTAGACAAACTGGCCTGCAATACAACTATATTTGTTATCTCACATAATAAGAAGCCCAGAGAAAAGGTATGCCCTAGGGCTGATTGAGTTAGTGGCTCAACGGTGTTACCAAGGTCCGTATTTCTTTCTAGCTCTCTTTCCTTATCCATCATTTCTGGAATGTTGGCATCATCCTTACTCTAGTTTTGCTTGTGATCACAAGGTATCTGCTCCAGAGCAATAGAGGCAGAATCTTCCTGTTCATAACCAATGGGGAAAAAAACCTCAGCATTTTTCTTCGATCTGGTTGAGTCTACCTTAATCAGTTGTGAATTCCCTATTTAACACAAGTAGCCAGAGGAAAGTTTTGCCCTGGATCCTCTTTTTTTTTTTTTGAGACATAGCCCTGCTCTGCCGCCAGAATGGAGTGGGTACAGTAGCACCATCTCAGCTTACTGCAACTTCTGACCCCCCTGGTTCAAGAGATTCTCCTGCCTCAGCCTCCCAAGTAACTGGGATTACAGGTACATGCCACCATGCCCAGCTAATTTTTGTATATTTAGTAGAGAGAGGATTTCACCATGTTGGCCAGGATGGTCTTGATCTCCTGATCTCATGATCCATCTGCTTTGGCCTCCCAAAGTGCTGTGACTATACGCATGAGCCACTGTGCCTGGCCTGCCCTGGATTCTTTAAAGTTACTGGGCTCTACTTCTACAGTGCTATCAGTTGGGAAAAAAAATGGATACCTGAATAATAGCAGGATACCTGCTAATGAGGAAGAAGGGAATAAAGATTGTTCTTATATAAAATCCACAGTGTCCACCAGAAATAACCTCAAGGCAGACCTGACTACATAATTCAAATCAGCCAATTTAACATATTACAAATGATCAACTTCTGATGCCCTCTTTTCTTATTTTTAATATAAGAATTACAAATCACAGCATAGTTATGATGATTGGAAATAATATATAGGTACAATTTAGCACAGAGCATGACTTGTATAAAGGGACGAAGTTACCTGTTCCAAAAAGTTAGTGAAAAGAAAAAGGAGAAATTACTTTATCATTTTGTTACGAGTATAATGGATTGTAATGTGGAGGACCTAAGTGCACACATATAGCTAAGAGAGTGGATTTATTTCAAGGAAAAGCAAATGGCAATCTCTAAAATATATCTAATTGTCTTGTAAAGATGTTCATCAGAATCTACTGAGACTTAACCATTTAGAAAATAACTGTATAGATCCAGTGCCAGCAGGCATCACTTCAGGAACTCCAGGGCCCAGGCTGTCATGATGCCAACCATCATGCTGGCTCTCCATCCTGCCTGGGATAGGAAGGAACACAGAGACTCTACCATATGCTACGGCCCTAAAGCTGAATGAATGGGATAATATGACAATTTCCTAAAGCTGAATGAATGGGATAATATGACAATATTCCAATTAATTGATTCAGCTTTCTTACTATTTTAGGGCAGTTATTCTTGACTGTCTCTTAATTGATACATTCATTACTGGTTTTTAATACAGTTTTAAACTTGTGAAATCTATTCTAATGGTATCCATTTGTTATTCTTTTCTTCTGCAAAGCTCTCTCTACCTTTCCTTTAGAATGAAAGTGCACTCCAAATAAATATTTTGTTCTGATTGCTATAGAATGCGTTATATCAGTAATTTCTATTCCAACAAAGTACAAGTTGATACTTTACTATAAATTATTCTCCCAGACAATGACTCATTTATGATTTAATGCAATAGATCTAAAATATAGTTAGGGCCTGCCTGGCCAGCTTCCTGCAAAATGCCGTAATCATATGACTCCTTTTTTTTTCTTTTTCCTATTTTTATCTCTTTATTGATATTTCAGGGTGCAACAGTGATGTGCCTTCCCCTCACTCTATATGTAATACATGATATACACATTAAAAGTTAGCAATCAACTGCAGATGCACTGATTAAATTAGGCCCTCTCGAAGAAGGGTTGAATAAATTTTACATTTATGTAAGTTTCTTCTTCCACTTGTCCTACCTGCCACTGTCTTTCATAGGATGTTTACTTTGGTTTCAGTGTGTGAAGCATAAGTTTTACAATATAAATTAAATATTTGGGAGAAAATAAAATAATACATAATTATTTCTTGAATAATGGAATTTGTCACATGCATTTGACATATGATATAGATGACATGTTTGAGTTTAAAAGTTATTTGGGGCATTAATGTAGCAAGCAAAATTAGAATATATTAAAGAATATTTAGTTTACTTTTGAAAAGTTTTAAAATTTCAGGTATAAATAAAATATAATTGATGAAAGTAAGTGAATTGGTGCTCCACAGAAAAATTAAAAGATAAGTATGTTGAAAATCTACATAAAATATATACTTACCATATGTCTTAGTAAGCTCAGGCTGCTATAACAAAATGCCACAGACTGAGTGGTTTAAAAAACAGATATTTATTTCTCACAATGCTGGAAGAGGAAAGTCTAAGACCAAGGTGCTGGCAGATTCAGTTCTTGGTGAGGGTCCTCTTTCTGGCTTACAGATGGTCATCTTCTTGCTGTGTTCTCCCATAGAAAAGAGAGAAAGTTCTGATGTCACCTTGTGTTCTTCTAAGTACATTAATGCCATCATGGAAGCGCCACACTTATGACCTTATCTAAGCCTAATTATCCCTCCCCAAAGCCCCATCTTCTGATACCTTCACAGTGAAGGTTACGGCTTCAACACATGATTGTTTCTGAGGGGACACATTCAGTCTATAATACCATAACCCAGAAATCTAATGCCTAGATGTTTACTCTCCCCAAATTGAAAACTTGTCTATAAACATCTGTATATAGATGTTTATAGATAGAATCCTTTTTCATAATCACAAAGAAATCGAAACAACAAAAATTTCTTAACTTGGGGATGGATGAACACATTGTGGTACATCCATAAAATTAAACACTACTCCGTAATGAAAACAGCAAATTAGTGATCCATGTCATAATGTGGGTGATGTGGGTGTTGCACAAAAGCACTGGGCTAAGTGAAAGAAGGCAGGCACAGAAAGCTACTGTCATATGATTCTGTTTATGCCACACTCCAGAACAGGCAAAACTATAGGGGCAGAAATCAATCAGTGGTTTCCAGGGGCTATACTTGTGCTTACATGACTATACACATTTATTAAAATGCATGAAATTGTGCATCTATATAAAAACTGTACCTCAAAAAAAACTAGTATTAAAAAATACCTAGACTACAAACATGATCAAAGGATGCCCTTAGAAAACTCCTTTAAATCATCAACTAAATGTCTAAAATGGTTATGTGTTAGGCTGGGCACAGTGGCTCAAGCCTGTCATCCTAGCACCTTGGGAGGCTGAGGATGACGGTCACAAGGTCAATAGATCGAGACCAGCCTGGCCAACATGGTGAAACCCCATCTCTACTAAAAATACAAAAAAAAAAAAAATTGCTGGGCATGGTGGCATGTGCCTGTAGTCCCAGCTACCGGGGAGGCTGAGGCAAGAGAATTGCTTGAACCTGGGAAGCGGAGTTTGCAGTGATCCGAGATTGTGCCACTGCACTTCAGCCTGGTGCCTGGCAACAGAGTGAGACTGTCTCAAAAAATTAAAAAATAAAAATAAATAAATAAATACACAAATAAATAAAATGATTATGTGTTAAAAAAGAAACAGAATATTAATTTGCGAGTTTGGGAATGACCTGTAATGTGGAGTAGTTTCCACTTATGAAAAATGTCACTATTATTACCTGGTTGTCTCAAAGCTCCAGTTACCTTAGTGAATATTAGGGGCTGCCTTGGGTAAAGGTAGAAAATTTCTACCTGTATTCATGAACCTCAATCTCAAACTGTTCCAAAGTCTTCCTCCATCGTTCATCATTGGGCATGAAACTTTCATCAGTATCTCTCTTTTGGATTAAGTAACCGAAACAAGAAACTGAGATGGGAACTATGTTTGTTTCTTAAAAAAAATGAAATTTGTCACAGGTATTTGGCATATTAAGGTTTATATGATTCATTAAGGAGCCACAGAAATTAGTGAGAACATCCAGGAGAAGCACATCAAAGGAGCATTTTAACCCATGTTGACATTAGTTCTGATCTGCTCTTTTTACTAAAAGGCAATACAAGATACAAGACAGATGTTACAAAGATAGGAAATAAGAAAGTTGTTTCAAACGCTGACTTTATTCCTTAGAGCTTTTCGTGTTAGCTCAGATTACTTAACTACTTTTGGTCTGAGATTCCTAATCTATAAAGAGGAGAAGAATAATGTATTACCATTCAGGGTGGTTTTCAGGGGACACTCACACACACAGTATCGTTCAGTACCTACACAAACAATAATTCAAATATAGCAAATGCTCGGTAAATGTAAGCGATTACTAATAATTACCATTATATCATTTTTTCCCATTTTAAGCCCTTTAAACTACTAATCAAGTATATAAGTTAATGTTTGGTGTTTGCTGAGTAACAAACCACTCTATATTTAATGGCCTAAATCAAAGATTATTGATTATTGTTAAGTTTATGGAGCAACTGAGCAATTCTGTAGATGGGTGGCAGGCTTTGCTGTTGCAAGACTTGCTTGCTCTTGTGTCTTTAATCAACTGGTAGAGGGGTCTGGCCAGTGGCTATCATCAGGAAGACAGAAGTTCTGGGTCTTCTGCCTCATTATACAGCAGGCTAGCTTGGGCCTGTTCACATGATAGCTGCAGATTCCAAGAGGGTTTGTGGAAACGAGAAAATCTCTTGAATTCTAACCTTGCAAATAGCACATTACTCCTACATATACCAGCTCATTCTCCCCTGATGCTTGTAAAAAATATATTTCATCTTCAGTTGTCCCTGTTTCTTTCTGGCTTTTATTAGGTTTAAAAAGTATTCCTAGGCATATGTAATAAAGGGTAATCCATAATTTCCACACATTGTATACCTAAAAAAAAAAATCATGTGTAATAGATACCTAGCATAACAAAGTCATTCACCTTACATGTCAATTGATCTACACTGTACTTCTCCACTAAATGTAACTCCTTACATTTCATCTCCTTTTATTATATTTTTTATTTATACTTATGGCATGATGCATTTCTGGACAAGAAAGATTGAGTTTTATTTTCTTATAACCCCACTGCCTGATGCATCTTATATAAACAACACATATTTGTTGGAAAAATTCCTATTAGAGGTATCATGTAGCAAGAGAGAGAGAGGCCTTTGTTACGAATCATCAAGGAAGAATGAGAATAAGGGTAGACCTTGAAATCTGGGAAGGAATTACATTTGGGGAAGAGTCTTAATGAGCAGCCCATCCAACATGAAGAAAGCTTAGAGTGGGAAACAGACACCATGGGTTAAATGAACAAAGACTCTTTGGCTTGAGTAAAGTGTGGATGTGAGCATTAATGGGAATTGGGGATAGAAAGAAAGTCAGGAAAAAACTCCCAACAGCCTCAAGTTAAAGAACTTAGTTTAAATCCATTTATTATTTAATTAACTAGAAATACTTAACACATTAATTAAATGAGAGAAAATTAAGCCATTGACTCTCATTGCCCATTAAGCTTATCAGACTAGTTAGTCTTTACCTTAATAAACAATAACATAAGCAAATTTAACCATGGTAATTACACTCTGAAGAAGGGTAACACTGATGGAAGGGGTCATAGAATATATATTGTATGAAAAAGTCAAGTTTCTATGTATTATGAAAATAGGAATATCTAAGAACCTCAAGGACATGAAGAGAAAGTGAATGCTGACAGACAGATAAGTCACAAGTCATTACTCCATAGTATAGTCCTTCACTGACTGGCTCCAACACACAGAGACAGTATTAAAAAATATTTTATGAATCATTCTTGGACATGGTACATATAAATTCTTCGTCTATTTCATTGATCAGAACCTAGTTGCAAGTTCTCAACCTCCTGCAAGGAAGCTTGGGAAATGTTCTCTTCATTTGGCTTACCCACTTTTTATCACTTAAAACACGACATAAAAAGTTGTATAAAAGAGATGAACCTTTTATGCAGAGCACAAAGTAACAGTTGGTGAGGTATTTTCTACAGACTTAATATGCGCACATGTGCACAAAACACATGCATACACATAATTTGACATTTACATTTTTGAATGTCTCAGATGGAGCTACCACTCTACTAAGTATTTATTTTTAGTGAGGAAACAATACAGTGAGTCCTAGGAGGAAAAGAAGGATGTGTGCGAGGAAAAGATAAACTAGTAATTTTCAAATTTTTGCATGATTCAATTCACTTGAGGATCTGATTAAATATACAGATGCAAGGCCCCAGCCCCAGAGAGTCTAATTCATTTTAAGAAGATCTCTTATGTCATCATGGTATTCACTTTGACAAATATTGCTCCAGCCCTGACTCATGGGATGTGACCCTGTTTCTTTCTTTGTCCTTCTGTGACTTGTTTATTTCACTTAGTATAACATCCTTAAGGTTCATCTATGTTGTTGCATTTCATAGATTTTCCTTTTGTTAATGGCTGAGCAATGTCCCACTCCATGTATATACCAAAACTAAAAATAGAATTACAATATTATTTGACAATCCCACTTCTGGGTATTTATACAAAAGAATTAAAATCAGGATCTTGAAGAGATATTTGTGCCACCATATTCATTGCAGCATCATTCACAATAGTCAAGATATATGGGAAACAACCCAAATGTCCATTAGCGGATGAATTGACACATTTTCTTTTTTTTTTAATTTTACTTTAAGTTCTTGGATACATGTGCAGAACGTGCAGGTTTGTTACACAGGTATACATGTGCAATGGTGGTCTGCTGTACCCATCAACCCGGCAGGTGACCCTGTTTCTTTCATGTCTGCTGCAAAGTCCAACATGATGATAATGGCTATAGCCATCCTAAAACATGCCCAGCTGCCTGACCGGAAACTCATCACTGAGTTTGTAAGTCTGTAACTTATTTCCCATTTTTTGCTGTTCTGGAAGCCGAGAACATATTTCCCTGGAAAGAACGGTTAAGAAAGAACCTGGCACTCTAAGAAATGTAAAATGTAGATAAGCTCTTTAGTTAATGCATATAGAGTCTTTTTATTATATATTTTGCCTTTTCTGCCAAAAGTAAAAATTGACCAACATATTTTAGACTATCAAGTTTACTTTGAAAAATATTTTTAAAAAGAAAAATATATATCTTAGAGTGTCTGGAAGAAAGGGGATAGGTCAGCTACAGAAATCAAGATTAGTTGCCAGGGCATAATTAAGGATAGTCACACCATTGAGTAACCCATACTCTGTAGCTCACCAACAAATTCAGTAGCTGCATCACTTAATCTACCAGATAGAGTAACTATTACTTAACAGCATATCATAGTAATATAATATATCTTATCTTCCTTTTTTCTCTTTACTCTTGTTGCCTGTTTTATCATTATACAAAGTTTTGAATGTGTGTGCTTTCTTATTTATTTTACCTTTAAGGGTTATTTGTAAGTTTAAATAATCCCCAAAGAACAAGATTTATTATTATAAATATTTATATTTTTTTAAATAAAAATGTCCCTTCTCGGAGACTTCATGATTTTTATTTTGTTTCTAATTGACATAACAATTGTACATATCATGGGATATAGTGTGATGTTTTAACACAAGCATACACTGTATAATCATCAAATCAGGATATTTAGCTCTATTTATGATCTTGTATATTTATTATTTTTTGTAGTGAGAACATTCAAAATCATCTCTTCTAGCTATTTTGAAATACGTAATGCAATGTTTTTAACCATAGTCGCATTGCAGTGTAATAGAGTGCCAAAACTTTTTTCTCCCAAAGGTCAAATAAGTTTTTTAAATGGTATGCATACATAATGAAACACTATTTGGCCATCAAAAAAAATGTAATCTGCCATTTTTAGCAACATGGATGAAACTAGAGAAAATTTTGTTAAGTGAAATAAGCCAAGCACAGAACGACAAATATTGCATCATCACAATCATTTGTAGGAGTCAAAGGAGCTGATTTCATGGAAATAGAGAGTAGACTAGTGGTTACCAGAGGATAGGCAATGTGGTGAGAATGGGGAGAGAGTGAGATCTGGTCAACAGGTACAAAGTTACAATTAGGTAGAAACTTCCTTATTAGAAAAACTAATAGAGGTGTACTTTGGTTATGTTTTCATATTAGCACATCCTGAATATGAATATAAGCTGAAATTCAAATGTATCTTCAAGACTTCTAATTTACACTTCAGCAATGCAAGACAGGCTTTTTCCTTAAACCTGGATTATCAACAGAATTATTTCTTAACTATTGCCTGTTCTATCATTATACAAAGTTTTGAATTATTTCTTAACCATTGTCTGTTCTGTCATTATACGAAGTCCCTTACACCTTTAAAATATGCTGTGTACACAAGCAGAGAAGCTTTCTAAAGCACTGCATGCATTATTCCACCTCTCTGCTTAAAATTTTAATGGCTTCCTACTTCCTAAAAGAGAAATATGAGCTCTTAGCCTTCAACTTAGTGCTTTAGACACTAAATACAGCATTGCTTAAGCGAGATAGGTTGATCCATCTCCAGACACACCTGACTTAGATTTTTTCTTCTGGTTTTACACTTGACACAGTTCTTTCCTTGTCTGTATTATTCCCACATCTAGATGCCTGCATATATAGTGGATTTCTCACTAAATTAAGACAACCTCATGAATCACCTTCCAATAAGTGAGAATTCATCCTCTTTTGTTTTTGTCTGTTGCTAGTTTTGCAAAGTGAGCTGTTTTCTTTCTACAACCGATTTCCACAGTGTATCCTAGTTCCCACTGATCTTTCCAAAAGAAGAAAGTGGTTTATTCCTGTGGATTCTCACTAGGCAGGAACTAGAGTCCTCATGATCAGCCTTAGTGCATTACCCGAGTCCATTTTGCCTACTGTTTCCAGACTCTCCTGCCATTGACTTCCAGACAGCTACTCTAGGATGATAGATACCCCTATACTGTCACAGCTGCATCCCACCTAACTTTTGGGTCATCCATTACTGCAGGTAGAAATCTCTGATGCCAGAACCTTCTCTGATTAATAACTCATTACTATAGCTTGCCACTTGGGTGGAAACAGAGCTATGGTATGTTCTTCTTTAAGAATAACATGTTGGATGAATTTCTTGAAAATGCTGTAAGTGAAAAGTAATGTCTAGGAGCTCAGACTTGAATAGTTCTCCTTGGGAAGATGTAGGAAACTTGGATAGAGCAAGCATGGTGTTAAAATGTGTGTGTGTGTATGTATGTATGTATATGCATATATGTATACATATGTATATATGTATATACATATATATATGTGCGTGTGTGTGTGTGTACATATATCAGTACTTGATTCTTGAAGTAAAACCGTAGAAGGAAGCAGTACTGAGATAACAAGAGCTAAAATTTATTGAGGGCTTACTCAGTAAGTGTTTTAGAAAGGACACTTGCAAGCTCTTTATCAAATTAGTTTGCTTAATATCAACAAACATTTGAAGAGGTAGGTTCTGGGCATTGAACAATGAGAACACATAGACACAGAGAGGGGAACATCACACACTGGAGCTTGTCAGGAGGTGGGGAGCTAGGGGAGGGATAATAAAGGGTGGGGGTTAGGGGAGCGATAGCACTAGGAAAATTACCTAATGTAGATGACGGGGTGATGGATGCAGCAAACCTTCGTGGCATGTGTATACCTATGTAACAAACCTGCACATTCTGCACATGAACCCCAGAACTTAACGTGTAATGATAATAATAATAATAATAATAATAATAAT
>CAUYLG010052506.1:0-78951 GCA_963573385.1 Cacajao melanocephalus | reverse complement strand
CTGTCACATTTCCAACCTCTTTTGCTTTAAGCTAGAAAATTTAGAAAGAAGCCAACCAGGGAGAGATCATATTGCTTAGACTTGTAAGATAAAAAGGCGCTGCTCTGCCTATGGAGTAGCCATTCTTTTTTTTTTTTTTTTTAAATGGAGTCTCGCTCTTTTGCCAAGCTGGAGTGCAGTGGTGCGATCTCTGCTCACTGCAACCTCCGCCTCCCGGGTTCAAGTGATTCTCCTGCCTCAGCCTACTGAATAGCTGAGACTACAGGTGCCTGCAACCATGCCCAGCTAATTTTTTTATTTTTAGTAGAGATGGGGTTTCACCATGTTGGCCAGGATGGTCTCAAACTTTTGACCTTGTGATCCACCCGCCTTGGCCTTCCAAAGTGTTGGGATTACAGCCGTGAGTCACCGTACCGAGCCACCATTCTTTTAATATTAAAAAAAAGAGGAAGGGTCAAACTCCCTTATGAATATCCATCCTAATTGACTTCAGACAAAAAAATTACTGGTCTATTTTGAATATGCTTCAGTAAATTCTGTGAGCCTCACTTTGTGCTCTGCAAAATCCAATAACGTTTGCTTGGGGGGAAAAAAATTAATCCTAAAGGAATATATAACCACAAAATATAATTTATATTATGTAACCACAAAATATAATTTATATTATAGTTAGGTACTAGTGAATTAGTTACTTGCTTCTCTGCTTACATCCCCATTGCCTCTGAAAGCAATTGAGAACACACCCAAACACACACACCCCTGAACGCTTTACCTCTTCCATGTGGGACTCCCACCCTGGGTCAGTGAACGCCTACAGGACAGAGGAGCCCAGCCAGGGCAATGTCAGGGCTGGACTCAGAACAGGAAGTTTACTCTACATAGGGTTGATCCTCCTCCAACCTCTCAGACCAAATGATAGAGAAACATGTGCTTCATGGGGAGAGACAGTCCACCACAGGTGATTCCTGCCATTGAGTAGTGTCCTCCTGATGATAAGGAGCACTGTGGGTTGCTTTTTCATTTTTTCTTTTCTTTTTTTCTTTTTCTTTTTTTTTTTTTTTTTTTGTGACGGCGTCTTGCCCTGTTGCCAGGCTGGAGTGTAGTGGTGTGGTCTGGGCTTACTGCAACCTCCACCTCCCAGGCTCAAGCGATTCTCCTTCCTCAGCCTCCCAAATAGCTGGGACTACAGGTGCGTGCTACCATGCGTAGCTAATTCTTATATTTTTAGTAGAGACAGAGTATCACCGTGTTGGCCAGGATGGTCTCGATCTCTTGACCTCATGATCCGCTCGCCTCGGCCTCCCCAAAGTGCTGGGATTACAGATGTGAGCCACCGTGCATGGCCAGGAGCACTGTGGGTTTTTAACGCAGTGGTGCAGTTCTGGAGCCTCCATCATTAGAGGCTCCAAAGGACTCATAGAGGGTCTGTTGCCCTTGGCATTGAGAACCTACAAGCAGCTGGGGGTGGGTTGTGTGTATTGCTTGCTCCCAAGTAGGGGAGCAAAGAGAGTATTCTAACCAAATTGGCCGGCAAAATATTTGCCTGACAGCAATTTTGTGTTATCTTAGAATAACAAAACCAAAGCATTTTCAATGAAGACTTCTCATTTAGAGTTCCAGTGAGGCATATACATTTATCTTTGAATGCCTTCCCTTTCTCCAGCCACTCAGAAAATTGTGAAAAATTGAAACAGGCATAAACACACCAGGACAGTGAGAAAGAGAGGCAATGACAGCAGATAAGAAACACCAACCAAATGGTCAGAGCGGAGGAGAGGGAGGTGGAGCGGTGCCCCGGAGCACGCTGGAGAAAGCAGAAGCGACCTGTCCGTGTATGCTGGCTGCGTGAGGCGGTGCAAACAAGACGCAGCCTGAAGTGAGCCACAGAATCCCAGAAAGACTCAGGAATTCAAGTATAAAAACCATTTCCGAAGATTAGCTGAAAGCCTTCCTAAGGAGTAGATTCCCAGATCCACACCAGCTGAAACAGGAAAATTTGTTCTCCAGAGAGAGAAACCAGAGAGGGCCTGGACTTGGGGTATCAGGTACAGTTGAGACTGGGGGCAAGTCTCTGTAGTAAAAGCAGGGGGAGTAAGTAAAAGCCTAAACACTGAAGTGAGGCCCCCCGACACACATCAGTACCCCACATTCCACAGTTCAGCTCCCAGAACGTTGGCAGCTCATTTGATATTCCCTAGGAAGAGGTTAGAGGATGCTTTTATGGGGAAACCGCCTAACCCAAAGTAAAGACCTACAGATAGGGCCACATGGGGCCCCGAAATGAAATGGATTTCCTGACTCCTAACAAAACAGTGAAGCTCGTCAGACCACAAGTAACATTCCTGACACAGAGCTTCCAGGTCATTCTGGAGAGCCTCACTCTTCAGCTTGAACTGTTCACCAGTGATTATTAAACATATGATGAAAGCCTCTAAGTGAAAGAAGGAAATCAAAATGAACAAAAGGAAACTACGAAACAAACTATAATATCATCAGAGAGAACAAAGATATATTACTAGGACCCCCTCCCACCAACAAAAGAAGTGCATAGTGAGGAAACAAGACCCTTTAGTAATTGTAAGTGTGATTACAAAAGTGAAAATTTTCTGTTGAAGGATTAAAATATAAAGTGGACAAACTCTTTCGGAAGGTAGAATAAAAAGACAAAGCGACATAAAATAAGAGAGAAAAGATTAAAAGAGGATAAATTTGGGAGATCTAGTATCTGACTAATATGAGTTCCAGAAATACAGGGGGAAAAAAAAAGCAGAAGAAAGAGAGGAATTAACAAAATTTCCCAGGGCTGGCGGACACAAGTAAAGAGATCCCAGAAGCTTCCCGAGGGAAAAAAGATCACAGGCAAAGGATCAAGGACCAGAATAGGATCTGACTTTCAACAGCAACTCTGAACCAGAAAAACAGTACAGCAAGGCTGTAGAAGTCTAGTGAAAGATTATTTGCAACCTAGAATTATATAGCCCATCTATACCTAGTCTAGAGTGCTATACCTAGTCTTACTACCGGTCAAGGGTGAAGAAGAATAAAGTCATGCGCAGCCAGTCCCAAAATTTCCCTGCCCACATCCTTTCTAGGAGGGGTGTTCCCCACTGAAACTAATGAGTAAGCCAGAGAGGAAAACGTGAGTTTCAGAAAACAGGCTCGAGAAGAGAAAGGAATTCTCAGGAGGGTAGCTATACAGCAGGTATAGAAAGCATCCAGTCTAAGGTAGACAGTGGCTTCCTGGAGAGATGTCACCATGAAAAGAAAATGGAACTGAGGGAATACCAGGTGTGTTCGAACATGCTAAGAAAAGCATTACACATTGGTGAAGCATTCGGTGATGCCCATGGAAATCCAAGCTAATAAAGAAATGTGTAACAACTTCAGAAAAACAAAAAGTTGTACAGGAAGGGAAATCTAATTGGAATATGCTACCGGGATTAGTTGTGAATATTGTTTGCGGCACATATTATTTATGTATGAATAACAAACACTAAACATTAACAACTTTGATGTGATTATATTGGAAGAAAGGATGGGAACATGAGTGTGAGGGGGATTGGGAAAGTTAGGCTATGTAAGAAAATGAAACCAGAATCTTTCATAGCAGAGAAGTTAGTAGACAATATCTGAAGCTGAAAAATCAAGAAATAGCAGTAAGAACATGTAATTTTGAGGTGTGGAGGTGAGTTCTCTAAAACAACTACAGTATTATCTCTAGGGAGAGAGAATTATGAATGGGGGAAGAAAACTGCTGTTTTTCCTATTAAGCCTAGCAGTGCTTTTTGGGTTTGTGAGATACTTTATGTATTACTTTGATTTTAAGAAATAATTTATAATATACACAATGATTTATTTTTAGCACAACTATTCCATTTATTAAAGAGCTCTGCTTCCTTTTTGATTTTCTGCCTAATTTTGAAACCTCAAGGTTTTTTCTTATCTCAGAGTTCACAATTCTTTGTGTCCTTTTCTGGCCTGCACTCAGGGTGAGGATTAAATATAGCCAGGGTGCATTCATCTTTGTTATTCATTTAAGCACTAAGAGGGCAGAAGAGTTCATACAAAGACCATCGGGTACCAGAGTATGGGCAGTTTGTAGAATTTACTTTTTACAACCATTTGCTTGAAGAGGGGTCAACTGAGAGCCATAAAGGTGCTGTTAGGGATGTGATAGGAAGAAGCTAGAACCATTCGAGGTGGTTGAAGGGACATAGCTTCATCATTGTTTCCAAATATACAAAAGATGGTTTCCAGCTGCTCTGGATCTGCTGAGGGAGAAGAGGAAATGAATTCATAGCAGAGCTTACAGAATTTAGGTAGAGACAGATGAATTTCCTAACATAGCAAGAGTTACTCAGGCCAGTTAAAGAATCCTCTTCTTTATAATAAAGACAGTTTTCATTTTCTGTACAATTGGAAAGAAACATACAGCCTTCTCAGGTCTCCAAGCCCCATTTGCAGTGATCTTGTTGTAAGAAATACGGCAAGGGATATGGTCTCTGCAGAAACCACATGGTCCTTTGCTGGGACCAGCTTTATGTTGGAGGCCATTCATCTCGTGCAGCCCACACCTAGTCCAGCAGCCTCAGCACAAAATTAATTTTCTGTAATGTCAGAAGAATTTTTAGTGAGCACAAGGCTGGATCTAACTAGCGCTAAAGCTTGGCCCCAGGACCATGATGTGACTTGCCTGGCTGCGTGCACTGTGTTGTCTGATGGTACTGGAAGTTACAAAACGGTACTTGGTACCATGACCCAGAGGTGGGAGAGGACCTGGATGGATGGGACCAGGAAACCCTTTGCCCCACAACTTGGATTGTTGTATTCTGGGGACCTGGCTCATTGTTCTGGGAGCCGGGCACCATTAGCACTCAAAACAGCCACACATCCAAAAGAAGGGGGAAGCTGGTCTTCATAGGGCACGTGCTGGAGTCGCCTTACCCTCTAACACTGCCTGTGTCTTCCTTACTGCCATTACCCACAGAATCGGGGTGGATGTGGCCCAGTGGGAAGGTCTACAGAGAGATGAGGAAGCCCGACTGGGGGCCCGGTCCTCTCCAGCCTCCTGAAAAACTCATTTCTGGGTTGCCCCATATGCTCAACACTGCAATGCTGTCCCCCAGGTCAATTCTTAAAATATGAATAAGTCCAGAGATAAGTATTATGTTTAGCATCACTGGGTGCGTCAGATCCTCTTCCTGAAGGCAAGTTTGTTTGGTTGTGAGGGAGACAGAGCTGGAGGCACAGCCACACACACACAGCAGGGGAGAGGTAGCAGGATGACGTTACCTTTGAACATGGAAATGAGTCTGAGAGGAGAAGGTGGGGGACTCAGAGACATGCCACTTCATTAGCCTTTTTTCCGTAGGGCTGTTTCTAGTTTTGAGGGCAGTTATTGAGTGACTCCTGGCTCTGCGAGCTGGCTTGGGTTGAAAGGGCCCTCGTTTTAAGTTCCCTCTCTCATCATGTGCTAACCCAGCTTCTGGAACCTGTGGGTCTTCTTCCAGCCAACAAGCCTTGCAGAGCCTTGAGCCATAACCAGGATGTTACAGACCAGGGAAGCTGAGGCAGTGCAGGCGGTCCTCTGCCTGAAATGGTTAACCCCACTGCAGTGAAACCTCAGAAGGCTGATGGCTAACCCCACACTTCAATACCTGGAGGGCTAACCCTGAGGCCCAGTGGCCTATGAATCATTTGTTTCTCTGCCAGATGGAAAGCAGGTGGTGTCCTCTTCTCCCTGCATCCCCTCTTGAGCACCATAATAAGTTCTGAGGCACATAAATCTCCTCAATGGAAAAGTAAACATTCTTCCTTTAAAAAAAAGTGAGGAAAGGGAAAAAAAAGTGTCAGATTTTCCTGGCCTACACTACTCTTCTAGTTTATCCGATCAAAATGAATTCCTATTAGCAATAGCTTCCATGGTTTTTCCTATTTTAAATAATACTGGGTTGAAACACACATCTATCTCTCTTTTTGTGGGACAACTGGGTTGCAGTTTTTCAGCTCCCAATATTACTTTCATGTTCTCTTTTTCTTCCTGGCTGATTTGAGTAACAGCAAAATGCAGCCATTGCCAACTCTTGAAGCATTTTTGGCTGCCTTCCTTTTCCTCTCTCAAAACCTAGGCTGCTGTCAAAACCTTAATTCATAGTGACTTATTAGCAACCAGAGCAAGTTGTAGAATAATCCATTATAAAGAAACCAAGCTTCACTGGGAATCTGTGAAGTTGCTTCTCAGAAAGGCCTTATTTTCTAGAACTGGCTTCAGCGGGAATTCAGAGGGTCACCCCTGGGGCGGCACCAGCCCCCACTCCTTTGTTTTATCTTCAGGTTTGGGGGAGAGTGACGGCTGTGCCCGTTCTGTTCTTTCTCACTTTTTTTCCCTGCCTGTGAAACTGACTTGTACACATTCTTGGGAGCTGCGTCATGACAAGTCCCGTAAATGATTCACACTGGAGTGACCTTTAAAGAGCAGAGTAGAAACCAGCAGGATTTGGGGAGCCTAGAGCTGTGCAGAAGCCAAGCACCGGGGGCTCTCTGTCCCCTCCCTGTAACGGGAGTTCACTGTTGCCTCTCTGGCCACTGACCCTCGTCACATGATGTGGTGATGATTTTTAATCACCAGGCGAATGCTGGCAATATTTACTTATAGTCCTGTGTAATCTAACCTTGGAGACTGTGCTACATTTAAACTTCCAAAAATGAAAATGAGATGAATAGGCTAAAGGGTTGGTGGATGGGCTAGGCATTATAAAGAGGAAAACTTTTTAAACTCATCAATATATTTTTTTAAATTTATTCTGTTTTATATTCTTTGTAGCATTGAGTGGCACCAAAACGAATTAAATTAATCCAAGAAACAATTTAACTGAAGCTACCAAGGAGTATAAAAAGTGTGCCAAATGCTTATTGCATCACAACTTTCTAAGTTGTTAGTGCAACGGATGATTGGAACCAGAGAGTTTTTGCTGCTTTATAAAAAGTGTTTTTAAAATGCTGTCTTTTTCCCTATTTCCAGAAGTCAAAATGACCCTCCTGATCGTCCCATCCTTTCATCTCTCTCCATTCTCTTCTTCTACCATCAAGGAACTGTTGTAAAAGGGTCATTTTTAATCCCTGTGGTGAGGATTCCAAGAATCATTGTCATGTACATGCATAACGCGCTGAAAGAGCAGGTAAGGCTATCTCCTGATACACAGCATGTTCCGTGTTTGGGTTGCCAAAAACTTAATTACTGGAAAACTACAGCGGGTCCCAGGACAGAAATGTGACCTGCGACAGCGGCCGTGCAGAAAGCTCCTGTGCTCCCCAGCTCCCATCCCCCGCCTCTCCCAGCAAACCTTTTATTTTCCCAGAGTCTGTTTTGTTTATGGTTTTGTTTATTGGGTTTTCTCCAATGTGGTGGAGATGGCGTGGGGAGGGAGTAGTTCTGAGATCACTGATTTTCCTTCTTATGCAAATGCTGAACAAATGGGATAAACTCTTAAGGTGAAATTTAAACAACTTTTTGTAAACATTTATCATGCCTTTTTTGTTTTTTTTAAATCATGCTTTTTTAAGTGAAAAAATACACTATAAGATAGGAATATTTGTTCATTTCTATTTTAATGCTAAAATATTGCCTGCCTTTTGTGTTTCCTAGAAGGTGTCATGGGAAATTCCTGGCATGTGTGAGGAGGAAGGAGGGAGAAAAGGAGAGGGTTTGAATGAATGTGCATGAGAGTATGTATGTGTGTGTGTGTACACATGTGTGCACACATGCACTTGAGAGTGAGATGGGCAAGCTGACCTCCATCTCAGCTCAAAGGACAGAAAACTGTAGGGCTTTTGTGCCTGGGGGATTTCTCCTCCCTGGTTTTTATTTCCATGCACATTTGGTTATGAATGCCAGTGGAAACCAGAACACCAGGAAAACAGCTGTTCTCATGGTATTTCTGGCCTGTCAAACAAGGGAAGATTGGACTTTTCCCAACTCTTCTGTTCTCACACAATGTTAATCTCTCCCCCATCACCACCTCAGAGTAGATGACTTGGTCAGTTTCACAAACTTACCTGATTCCAACTTTTCAGGTGTAGCTATGTGTCCTTAATAAATTGAGGACATTTTACCCATAGGTTTACATTATATTTTAGAATTGTTTTCATTTGCTTTTTAAAAAGATACTTGAATTGTTGATATTTTAAAATCTATTATCAGGATTTAGTATATCAATTAGAAGCAATTGATTGGATATCACATAAAATTATCTGGCTTCCTTATCTGGAAATGCATGCTAAGCAGTTGCTCCTGATTGTAGAATTATTTTCTTGTATTTCTATTAATATTTTGCTTGGCCACATTTTGGTGACTTGAAGAGGCATTTCCGTATCCAGGACAAAACTAGCTACTTTTGGCTCCTGCATTTTGGAATCAATCCTTCAATCTTAGGAAACTTGCAGGATTTCTTGAAGAGCAGGACAGCATTTTATTTTAAATCTATTTGTGATGTGTGTGTGTGTGATTTGTAATAGATAATCCTAAATTAATGAGCAGCGGGGAGCTTGCTGTCCCTCCTAAAGCTAGTCATCTTAAACTCCCTGGGGAAACAGCCTTTCATAAGTCTAAAAGAGAAGTCAGTGGAAGGCCCAAGGTCTCTCTGACTGACGTCTAAAAGGTTATTTATCACTTCCCAGATCCCACAAGGACCAAGGGCCAAAATTGCTTTTAATGATATCACTATTGGGAAAATGTGTCCTTTCTTAGGTTAAAAAAAAATTTCTTCCTCAGCAGCCTTACTGCCCAGCACTGTGTCTACAACTTAAACATTTCACACAGCCACTGTGTGATTTTTCCTAGTTAAATAGGCTCATTCTCCAACACAACCGGGCTGAAAAGTGTCCAGATCAAGTTTCATCCAATTGAATTAACATTGGGATGAGAAAATGTCCATATAAGGCTGAGTTATTCCTGGGGTCCTCATCCTAGGCTATTTCAGGATTGTTTTCAGGGATGTTTTCACTCTGGAGAGTGGGTAGGATGCCGCCAAGCACCCCTCCCCCAAGGGGTTCATTAAAGTATTCATTCTTGAGCTATGCACAAGTTCAAGTTATATTTCAAAGGAGTAATTTGTCCCCCAAACTTTAGTCCTGAAAAAAAAAATCTCACTACAGGATTTATTTCCCCCAAAGTTAAACTTAATGCTTTACTTATGTGGGCACATAAATAGTATCTACAGTGTAGTATTTGTTTTTTGGTTTCTGGGATGTGAATTTTTTTTTTTTTTTTTTTTTAAAAGGAGTCTCACACTGTCACCCCGGCTGGAGTGCAATGGCATGATCTCGGCTCACTGCAACCTCCGCCTCCCAGGTTCATGTGATTCTCCTGCCTCAGCCTCCTGAGTAGTTGGGACTACAGACACACACCACCACACCAGGCTAATTTTTTGTATTTTTAGTAGAGATAGGGTTTGGCTCTGTTGGCCAGACTGGTCTCGAACTCCTGACCTCGTGATCCACCTTCCTCGGACTCCCAAAGTGCTGAGATTACAAGTATGAGCCACTGAGCCCAGGTTGTGACTTTCTCATGAATATAAACTTTGCTTTGAAAAAACAAAGTGTACCATCAGACGCTTAAGGGCAGATGAAGGGGGAGGAGAGTTTGTTTTTACTGGAACCAGAAGGCCTGCTTTTCCTTTGCTGTTCAGTGTGGACTACCTCCCTTTCTGCTGAGGTTGATAGCACCCCTAATAGGTAAGTCCGCAAGAGAGAAACGTTGCTCCTCAGTAATACTAGAACCATAATTAGTAGTATTAGTATGCACAAAATAGAACTCCCACGCCACCAGTGTTTCCCAGGTGCATAAGTCAAAACTGTGTTTCCTCAGAAACTGCCTGCTTGCCTTCTTTCCTGTGTGTTTTTGACTCTGTTCCTTTGGTCTCAACCTGATCCAGCAGCATGGTGCATTGTTGAGGTACTTGTTCCGATGCTGCTATGGCTGTTTCTGGTGTCTTGACGAATACCTGCTCCATCTCAACCAGGTACGTCTCCTACTTCTTGACTCAAGAACACACAGAAGGGTCCAAGAGTGGGCTCCATCTCTTAGGTCAAGGTTTGGCAAATTCTTCTCTAAGGGTCCAAATTGGGTAAATATTTAAGGCTTTCGGACCAGTCTCTCTGTCACAACCACTCAATTCTGCCATCATGGCAGGAAAGTGGCCGTAGGCAAAATGGAATGGATATAGCTATGTTCTAATAAAACTTCACTTACCAACACTGAAATTTGAATTTCATATTATTTTTACATGTCAAGAAATATTCTTTTTTTGGTTTTGGTTTTTTCCCAGCCATTGTAAAATTGTAAAAATTGTTCTTAGCTCCTGCCAGAGGAAAGCAGGTGGTGTGATAGAGCTGGTTCCTGGGCTGTGGTTTGCAGACCCTACCCTAGAACCATAGGCCATTAAAGCCATGCTTCCAATTCTAAAAAAAAAAAAAAAAAAAACTTCCTCTTTTCGGAAATAAAGAGGAGAGGGAGTATTTGGAAACCCTAGCATAATGAATGTATATCAATTAAGAGCTAATTTTTAGTGTCTTCTCTAAGAACTATAATTTTCCTGAACTAGGAAAAGAATTGCCTCCCTAATTTTCATAGATTTCACCAATTTTTCCTTTGCAAGCTATAAATATTCCTTTAAAATTATAAAAATTATATCTTGCAATTGTTTAGATTTCAGATTTTTTTCTCTCCTGAATTTTTCAAATTGATGGAAATTTAAATATGTTGTATTTTTCCGTAGATCATTTAGATTTTAATAGGCCTTAGTCAGATTTACACAAAGCAGTATTTTTGTAAGTTAGCAGACTGTTTTATAATTTAAATGTTCACAGAAATCTCACTTAGAAAAGTACTTCTTATAATTGCCCCCTCCCTAAGAAATGTACCTTTAGAAGTAAAGAGACTAATTAGACCGTCTATGTTTAATGTCTTATAAGTGGTATTTAAAATACTTTTCATTATTCAGGGAAAAATGTAGCCTTTTTATAGTAAGGTCTATTTTTAGGCTCTTAAGGATCTTGGAGAATATTTTCGAGTATATTCAGTTTTCATCTGGATTCCTGCAAGCCAGCATGTATAAAACACAATCAAATAGCATAGGAGCTTTCAGAATGTTATATGTCAATATTCAGTCCAAACCCTTTGAATGCATTTGTCATGGTGTAAGATATTTTAGCTGTGTGTATGTATACAGACACCAACTTACTCCATAAATATTTTAAGATGCATTGCAAAAATGTATGAACTATGATTAAATATATATGCATGAAAAATCAGGGCTAAGAAACATATAGATTTACTAGAAAGACAAAAGCAATGAATGAGACCATTGATATACAAATATGCTGGCCATATGGCCCTACAAGGCCCTAGGGTTGACCTGTCATCCCCTCTCACTGTATTATGGGAATTCAGGTACTTTCTGTATCCCTCTTTCACTGATAGTTTTCATTCTGACCCCTGGAAGTCTAAAGGCTCCTGTGGACACTGTGGGGACCACCACGCGAGGAAGGCAGAAAAATGGGTGAGGTGGAGGAAGGGTGAGTCCTGGCCCCATACCATGCCTAACCTGCCCGGCCTTGCAGACAGAGCAGCTCCAGTTTATAAGGTTTAGGGGTGACAGTGTTTTGAAGGTTTCATTTGAAGACATGTCTCTGCTGCTAAAGCACATTTGAAAACCTCTGGTCCCATTTTCACATTTGTTTTCTTTGCCCTATTATCCTGAGGTACGTATTTTTCTGCCTTCTGAAATTTCACCGCCTTAATTAATCCAGCACCATTTCCCTTGGTAGTTCAAAATGTTTCCAAGCTCATAAGTGACATTAATGTTACCCACTCCATAATGACCATTGTAAAGGTGCTGACTCCTTACAACACATGCGTCGATGAGAGTAATGATCCCTGATTCACAAAAAGACTAAGCCAGCCTTGATCCAGCTCCTGCAGTGAGTCAGTGGTGCAAACAGGGATAGGTCTTTCAGGTTCTACTCCTGGTACCTGTGCACTAGGCTGTGGCTAAACCAGCTGTCGTAGTGCGTTTACCTTGGGGTGACTCCTGTAGAACTGGGTGGTGCCAGCCGATGTGGGTGTTGCTCAGAGGTCTACGATTCAGGAGATTGGGAAGAGGAGGAAGAATGAAAAAACAAGAATTGATGTGAATATTACTGCGGAGGGAAGGGTCACCTCTGGTCTACATCAACTACTGGAAAACAGTGAAATAAAGATGTTTAAGACTAAAGATGGTTGTAAATGATGATCAGAGCAACTGTCAGCCTCATTTGGCAGCGGACAGAGGAAAGTGAGTGCAAAATGAGAAAAGGAATTTAGATTCACCGTTTCAGAAATTTCCTTGTATTGGAATGACTTACTAGGGGATGTTGTGGCATCTCTGTCTCTGGAAATCAGATTTAAAAGGGCTGAACCCTATTTTATGTTCCTCATTTTGTAGATTAGGAGCTGAGAAATACCGAAAGAGAATGAGATCCATTTGTTACCATCAAAACTCAGATGCTCATCTTTATTTAACATCAAGGAGCTGGTTGGGTTTTCCTGCTGCGTTTTAAAAGCCTAATCCATCTTCACTAAGTCTTAGTGGGAAGGCAGTGGCAGTTGCTGCATTTTGTAAACACCCAGCCTAAGGCTGCACAGGCATTCACTCATAGAGTGGGGAATAAAACTCTCAGTCCCATCATTCCTCATTTACTTTTCTCCCTACATCATAAATACTGTGTATATACTGAAAAAATTACATGTTCACCTTACACATGCGTTCATCCAGCAACCATGTGTTTATGCCGTATGCAGACCATTTCCACCTGGGCATAATGGAGGCCAGGACTCTGGCAATACAGAGGTGATACAGAGTCATTACTATATAGCACAAAAGCCAGGCCTCCAAGGAATTGACAAGCTAGTTGTTGGGGGACAGGGGCCAGTAAGGGGCATATGCATGAGACATTTATGTGACAGTACAAAAAAGCGCATGTTTAAGTGTTGGGATAGGGCTGTGGGAGTTCAGAAAAGGGGAATCTTGGTCATTGGGAGAGGTCATTTGACTCTGTAATTAGGGGAAATTTCCTAGAGAAGGTGGACCTGAGTATAGAGCACCTACTGGAGATCACCAGCTACTAACAAGAGAAATAACAGCTGTGGGTATTGGCAGTAAACTGTTTTCCCAGTTATATGCTGAGCACTTTTCCTGTATTATATCAATTGTTAAGTTTTGTTTTTGTCTTTGTTTTGTATTTTGAGATGGGGTTTCCTCTTATTGCCCAGCCTGGAGTGCGATGGCATGATCTCAGCTCACTGCAACCTTTGCCTCCTGGGTTCAAGTGATTCTCCTGCCTCAGCCTCCAGAGTGGCTGGGACTATAGGTGTTTGCCACACTATACCCTAAGTTTTTGTATTTTTAGTAGAGATGGAGTTTCCCCATGTTGGCCAGGCTTGGTCTCGAATTCCTGACCTCAGGTGATTTACCCACCTCAGCCTCCCAAAGTGCTGGGATTATAGGTGTGAGCCATTGTACCTGGCCAGTTGTTTGTTTCTGAGATAGTGTCTTCAGTCTACAGACAGGGAGATTGAGGGTTAGAGAAGGCACATAGTGGCAGAACTAGGATTTAAATCCAAGTCCTGTTTTGCCTGCAGGACCAAAGACCTTAACTACTGGGCATTTTCAAAAAGCCAGAGGAGGACTCATGACCACCACCTGGGGATATTCTTTTCTGCTCCTTGCAAAGCCAGAGTCCAGCAAGTAGTGCTGGCAGAGCGTGTGTTGTTACATGGCAGACTTTCTTAGAGGAGGACAGGAAAGGGGAAGGAGCATTGAAGATGATGAACTCACCATAACTGTAATCGAACAGTTATCAATGCAGAAAAGGCTGGTCAGGTGGTCTGGCCCGTTCTTCTTTCCTCAGGCAAGTTAGTGGTCAAAGCTTCAGGGAGTCTTGGCTGGCTGTTCTCAGAGACTTTCAGGCAAAGAGACCTTACAGCCTCTCTGCTGCCTCCCAGCACTTTCCAGGGACCTGGATGAGGAAACCCCCCATGAGACTACAGGGTAAGCACTCAGCAGGAATGCCGTACTTACTGTTTCTTACAGGGTCTGTACACAGTTCCTCATGGCAGTGTCTCCCTAAGCGCACATCTCTTGTTCCTTGTGGACACACGCATCTGTCCCAGCCCTGATGTTGGCTTTAGGTCAATGTTTCTCTAAGTGTGAAACCCACTGGTGGGCCCCAGGACTCTTCCTGATAGTTCCAAACTGATCTGAACATTCTAGAAAATCCTTTTTTCAATTTTTATAGGCAAATAGCAGACTTCCATACATTTTTCATTTTTGCATACAACAGTGAGCTGTTTGCCAATCAATAAGGTAGAGGATGTGTTATTAAAGTATCCTAAAATGTGCGCTTCATGAACCCAAATCGATGTCTTAATGTAGTTTCTTAAGGACTCAAACTCATTATTCTTTTCAGACATCTGGCTTCCGAAGCAATGCCTGGTGACCCTGCAAAATTGGTGAATGTACACATGTAGACAGTTGGGATTTGCAAATTGTGAAAAGAACACTTTGCTACCACCAGTGTTGCCTTGAGTGTGGACTGTGGTATTCAGTTACAGTCATTCTTGTCTTAATTAATGTTTTACTTCTGTTGATTATTCAGTTCTTATTTTTTTTTATTATTTATTTTGTTTTTTTATTTTTTTGAGACAGAGTGTCACTCCTATTGCCCTGGCTGGAGTGCAATGGTATGATCTCAGCTCACTGCAACCTCTGCCTCCTGGGTTCAAGCAATTCTCGTGCCTCAGCCTCCCAAGTAACTGGGATTACAGGCATGCGCCACCATGCTTGGCTAATTTTATATTTTTAGTAGAGATGGGGTTTCTCCATGCTGGTCAGGCTGGTCCTGAACTCCCGACCTCAGGTGATCTGCTCGCCTGAGCCTCCCAAAGTGCTGGGAGTACAGGTGTGAGCCACCATGCCCGGCCTTTTGTTTAATTCACTCTATTTTTATCATTTTAAGCATTGCCTTCCTCTTCAATGCTTTGTTCTTCTTCCAGCAGAAGTAGGAAATGGTATAGGCAGTGAGCTGTGGGCTGGTATCAGAAGTCTGGGAACCACTGTATCTATACCAGTCTCCTGGGAGAAGCTTCTAAAATGACTTCTAAAAATGACTTCAGTCAGGTATAGCAGCTGTTTGCCTCTGCCTCTTCATTATTTGAGTAACTTGGGTGAGTCTCTTAACCTTGCTGACCTTCTGCGAAATGGAAAGTTCAGGTTCAGTGACCGTCAAGGGTCTTGTGTGACTTTTTGACCCTTGTCATGGCATCCAGCCCAGAGCTGGGGGCATGCAGGGTGCCACCCTGCTGCATCAAAGCCATGAGATGATGCTGTGTGTGGGAAATGAGGGGAGAATGGAAAGCAATATGAGCTGTTTGTTTTCCTGTGGTGTTCCAAAATGACAGGCTCATTTCTCTTCATGATATACCTTTTATTTTATCCATGGTGAGGACTTATCCTGGAGCCACAAAAATCAGTGATGTTTCATGTTACCTCAATTCTGAGCCACCAGAATTTTGTAGAGTTGTCTGAGAATGTGAATGAACAAAGAGGAGCCATCTATCTGTATCTACTTAAAGTGATCCTGCTGGTAGTGCTGCTACAATATATTGTGATAAATAAAATAACTGATGATGAGATTCTGGTAAAAGGCCAGGCACCTCGGTCATTCTCGACAGTGGAAGTGTGCTGTAATGTCCAGCGGCTTTCACATCCCTTTTCTGCCTTGGGCTATTATGCAAGATAGCTGGGAGCCTGATGGATCTGTGCTGCATCCCCTTGAGAAGGGAACCAAGTGACCCTGATGCACCTTGATGCAGTATGTAAACATGCAGCCTACTTTCCTTTGTCATCCCTCTAGATAAGATCTACTAAACACATGTACAGATTGTTGCCTCTTGCTATTTGATCAGAAATATCAGCAGCTTTCTGTCTTCCTTACTAAAGAATATACTGGTCAGAAAGGTCCCAGATAATCTCGTGGAGGTCAGGGCAGAGAAAAACCTGCCACTTCTGAGGAAATATACACCTCTCTCCCCACGTGCCTCATAGTGCCTCTCCCCAACCTGTTCTGCCTGCCACGACTTTTTTTTAGTGAACATATTCTTGGTCTCTATCTTCTAAGCCTTTGCGGCAGACTGAACTTTGTAGTATTTCCAAGCCTTCTCTTCCCCAGCCCCTTTCCTTGCAGGTAGCTCTGTTTCAATGACTCTCTTTCTCATGGTCCATCAGTTGCTGAAGCATTCAGTGACTTTTCCACATCAGGTTTGTTTGGTTCATCCCAAGCCAGTTGGCAGATCTCCAGTGACTCCTCTTTTCTCCTTTCCCAGAGCAGCATGTGCATCTCAGGAAAAAAGTAATAAATATTGTGCCCTTTATCTCACTAGATTAGGAAAATGATGTAAAGGTTGTTAAGGAGAAACAGTTCTTTCAGAAGCTGGCATTGCCATAATAGGTAGTCTCATCACAGAGCATCCAGACAGCCATTCTTTCCGCGGCAGCGGCGGTTCTGAATCCTCCACCCCCGCTGACTGGTTTAGAGCTATTCTGGGCAGCCAGCTGATGGTGAGAGCTCTGGAGAGATGCCTCATGTGTGCATGCTTCAGAAAGCAGCTCACATGTGTGTCAATAGGATAGTTTGCATTAAGGTTCATTTATAGACAATGGTAATCCCCACATGCAGCTGTTGCGTGGCAAATGCCGCTACCCTGGCTTTAGATAGAAAGGAATTAAGACACCTATTGGTCAGAGGCCCCAGGCTGTCTGGGAGAAAATAAACGGGATCCTTGTGTTTCCTGGTGCGTGGTTCAGAAGGTGCTGGGCGTATGGCTGTGGCTTTTTGTGGCTTTCCTGGGAGCAGCCTTTCTAGAGCAGCTCCCACCTGCTATGGGCATGTTCTCGGGGCTCGGGAGGGTGCGGTCTATAGCCCTCTTCTCCAAGTGGGCCTTAGTGCTCCGTCCTTTGGGGTAAGGCTCATGTTAAATTGGACTCTGAAGTGCTTCCTGACTTGAAATTTCAGTGCCTTCTGGGAGAGGCACGTAATGTTTGTTGAATGAATTATTGTATGGGAAAGGGAGGGAAAGTTATATATGGGAATTGGGAACTCCTGCGAGGCACTTTGAGGGTTCAGTGTGAATGACTTTGACTTCCTCCTACGTATGCAGCTCCTGAAGACAAGAATACAAGCCACTTACTGGCACTTACTATATGCTGGGTGTAAGGTTATTCTTGTAAGGTTATTGCCGAGTTTAAAATGAGGAAACTGAGGCCAGCACAAGACAAATTAAATTCCAGTTTATTCAGCTCCCGGGGAAGGTTCTGTGGTCCCGGGGGAGGGAGAGAGAGAGGGGCCAGAGAAGTCGCACCCGGCCGTTCTGAGCGTGGGGTTTTATAGGGGGTGAGGGCAATAGATTGGTCAGTGGGGAAAGAAAGCATGGGCAACTGCATTGGTCATAGGGAGACTGGACCTGGACTTGGCAAGCCGCCATTGGTAGCCTAGTGGGGCTATCGAAAGGTAGGCAGGAGAAGGTAATAGATTGATCGGTGAGGAAACAAAGCATGGGCACCTGTATTGGCCAGAGAGAGAGACTGGACCCGGACTTGGCGAGCTGCCATTGGTCAGGCTCTCGGCGGGATTTTTTGAATTTTGGGCTGAGAGCATGATTTAGTGCTGAGTGTGGGGCTACGGGTGGCATGCAGGAGTGGGTGTGGGGAGCCCGCATGGAGAAGGCAGGCGCTGAGCGGGATGTCCGGCCTCCTGATAACAGTGTTATCAGGTGCGGAGGGGGTGGGTGTTGTCCATCCGGCTCCCGGCGAGGCTGTCGGCCTTACAATTTGGTACCTCCTAAAGTTAGAAGGTGCTTATTTCTCCCAATTAACTAGATACAGCCTGGTTGTTAGCAAGAATCCTGGGGTGACTTCCTTGATTTTGGAGTCCCGAGAAAACAGGGATGCCCATGAGTTAAGAATCCTGAGAGAAGCGCTCCGCAAGTCAGGGACCAGCACAGCCTGGGGGCGCTGTTTACCTGGAGAGAAGTCAGCTTCTGAGCCAGCATTCCTGGGTCCCCATTCCTGCTGGCCTCATTCAAGTTTCATTCCAGCCAGCCTGATGCAATCTGTGAAATTTCAAGCTTTACAAAAACAATACAAAGAACAGCCACATAACCTTTACTCAGAATCACAGATCCTTACCATTTGCCCAATTTCTCCCCGTCACACTCATTTTCTTTTTACACACACACACACACACACACACACCCCCCTTGAGGGTAAATTGCATGGGTCTTGAGTCTTTAGTGTGTATTTTCCTAGGAATGGGAATATTCTCTTCTGTGTCCACAGCACAGTTGTCAGCTTCCTGAATTTACATTGCTGCAATTCTTTAATTTATGCCCATTTTCCAGTTTTTGTCACTGGGCGACCCCATGATGTCCTTCAGAGCAGCTACCTCTCCACTTCAGCCCAGGGCTGGATGCTGCCTCAATGTCTTGTGGCTTTAGCATGCTCCATCCTGCAGCGTTTCCACAGCCTTTCTTTGTCTTTTACGCCATTGATGTTTTCAATACGTTCTGAAATGTGAGTGCTTTCGAGTGTGCCGGATGCACGTGAGGGGCGCATTCTGGCTGCCAGGTGTGCGGGCCCCTTTGTTCGCACGGAACCCCATGGAAACAGCAGCAGCCCCCCTTGCCTGTGTCCTGTCTTTCCAGGTCTGCTGGCGACGGCGACAGTTCCTTTGGATTTATTTAAGAAGCAGCCTTCTGGACCACAGAGTTTCACGCTGACCAGCGGGTCTGCCTGCGGCTGCTCGGTGCTGGGCTCCGTCACGGCAGAGGTAGGGCGAGGCTGTCCACCATGGCCGGGTTCCACTTGGAGCCCGTATCCCAGGACTTATGTCTGCCAGGGTCTCGCTTCCACTTCCGTGTGATACAAGACCTCACTAAGAGGACGTGCTGTTTCATCGTACGCATGTCTAGACTCAAAAAGAGCACGTCCTGTCCACTGCGCAGTTGAGTTGTCGGCTGGAGGAGATAGCCTTTCAGGATGCCACTTTATGGGCCTACCTCAGAGAGGCCTTTGAAAATTTTGCTTGGTTCTCCGGCTTCTGTTCCCCGTCATTATGTGTTGAGCCGGCTGTGTGTGAGGTGGGGTCTGTGTCCATTCTGGGAAGATCCAGGTTAATTGGAAATAAGTGACCTTAAGGGAAAAAAAATTACGGTTATTTCTAAAGAAGGCAGCGTGACGTGGCTGATCAGCCTGTGCGGGTTCCACAAAACCAGAAACAAGTAACGTGTCTTCTCTGCAGTTTTCTTATGTGGAACCTGGTGAATTGAAATCCTCGCCCATCCCTACCCCTGTTCCTGCTGCAAAAATAGAAAAGGACCGCACGGTGATGCCCTGTGGGACTGTGGTCACTACTGTCACCGCTGTGAAGACCAAGCCTCGCGTCGACATGGGGAGGGCGTCCCCGCTGAGCTCTGGTGGGTCAATAGGAGCACAGTCCAGGACCTGTGCATCACGCCTGCCTGTAACCACCTTGTCTCCGGAACTGTAGAGTTCTATAGCCTGCAGTGCCTGCCTGTAACCACCCTGCCTCCAGGGCTGCAGAGTTCTATAGCCTGCAGCGCAGAGCGTGAGGAACATCTCACAGCACAGGAAGGGTGCTAACTGGCTGCGCTTGTGCTCAGCTTTTTGTTGTCAGACCGTTATCTTTCTATTCTGTCAAACACATATGCAATAAGCTGAAACAAGGTTCAATCCCATGGATATTCTGAAGCTAAAATCTAGATATTATAAATGGTTACACTTAGGTATAACTCCAACTAAGTTAAATTAAGAACTCTATTATAGGGCCAGGTGAGGCGGCTCACGCCTATAATCCCAGCACTTTGGGAGGCTGAGGCAGGTGGATCACCTGAGGTCAGGAGGTTCAGACCAGCCTGACCAACATGGAGAAACCCCGTCTCTACTAAAAACACAAAATTAGCCAGGCGTGGTGGTGCATACCTGTAGTCTCAGCTATTCTGGAGGCTGAGGCAGGAGAATTGCTTGAACCCAGGAAGTGGAGGTTGCAGTGAGCCGAGATCACACCATTGCACTCCAGCCTGGACAACAAGAGCGAAACGCCTTAAAAACAAAACAAAAAACCCCATGAACTCTATTAACATGTATGTGGGGACAGCACACAATGTTTTCTTGAAAAAATTCAATGTGAGTGGTCCTTGCAGACTTTATTCTGTTAAAAATCGTTTACGAGAAGGCTTGACGGGCCATGGTGTGAGATCCAGCTGAATTCTGTACCTGTCTCCGCAGCCACTTGGAGACAGCGTCTGTAGAAGTGTATGCTTTATTTCTTCAAATTACACTGCGTCTCTGCCTGTGCAAAAGCATTATCCTCCCAGAATAGATGAGTTGGCACAGTGCAGGGATGCAAAATAGAATAGAAATTCTGGCTTAGTTAAAATGTTTCTGAAATTTTATTTCAACCTGGACTCCAGACACCACTCTTGGCCTCTCCTCCCCTCAAAACGGCTTTCGTTAAGCTTTGCCTTTATCAACTGCACACACCAGACTTGCAGTGAGGGGGGTGTCCTTTCCCTTTTCGGTACTTGCTGATCCAGTCAGCCACAGGGCCAGCTTTGTAATCAGGATCTTCCTCTGGCAGAGTCTCCGGTGAAGACTCCCGTCAAGGTGAAGGTGATTGAGAAGGACATCTCTGTCCAGGCCATCTCCTGCCGCAGTGCGCCCGTCAGCAAAACGCTCTCTTCTTCAGACACAGGTAACTGAGACATGCCTATGTCGCTCTCCCTCTTAGCACCTTTGGGCCTTTTGAGCTATTCTGATATGAAGTAAGTATTTTCCTTTCAGAGTTTGGAAAAAGTTGTTTTGCTCCGGGTGCGGTGGCTCACACCTGTAATCCCAGCACTTTGGGAGGCTGAGGCGGGCGGATCACTTGAGGTCAGGAATTTAAGACCAGCTTGGCCAACATGGTGAAACCCCATCTCTACTAAAAATACAAAAATTAGCCGAGTGTGGTGGCACCTGCCTGTAATCCCAGCTACTCGGGAGGCTGAGGCAGGAGAATCACTTGAACTTGGGAGGCGGAGATTGCAGTGAGCCAAGATTGTACCACTGCACCCCAGCCTGGGCAACAAAGCGAGACCCCTTTTTTTTTTCTCTCCCAAAAAAAGTTTTGATTTGGTTTGGTTTTGTTGTTGAATGGTGAGTGAAGAGGGAGGGAGAAAAGGGAATTCCAAATTGATCAAAGACCCGGAGCAGCATTCATATTCCTGGTACATTCTAGGGAACACTTTAACAAAATAAAAAGCCAGCGGAGACTTTTCATTTTAAAATTTCTCATCATAATATTTTCTCTTGCACAACACACTGGCTACATTAATATCAAATAAGTAGGACTCGGGATGTCATCATCACAGTCACTGCAGTTTTGGTTCCTGCTTTCTGCTTAAACCTGCTTAGTAGAAGTAGTTTTCCCTTCTACTAGGAGATGGTCACTACTAATAGAAAACGCAAATTTCCTATTTTTATGGTCCCTTTCAGGTAATAGACATCTTTGAAGAGATGTCTTACTGACGCATTAAGTCACTGCGCAGTCTGGATTTGGGGCTTCACTTTCTCTCTTCGCCCTCTGTGGCCTGCTCTGAGGGGCAATGGGTGTTCCTTCTTGCCCAGCTCTCCCCCATTAGCTGAGTCCTGAGTCTGGCCTTGCCAAGGTCAACAATTGGGTGAGGTGTGTGGTCAGGGAAGTGGAACGTTCTCACTGGAGGGGCACTGTCTTCACATGGTTTTGTATTCTCTCCGCCTGGTGAAATTTTACAGCTGCCTCCTTCCCTCGTGGGAGGTTTTGTGGCTTTGTGGATACCACCCTGCTGGGTCCCCCACCTGCAATTCTCGGGCACAGGCCCTGCCCCTCCTTTTGTTACTGGAAAAGGGTCTTGATCTAGACCTCAAGAGAGGGTCCTTGGATCTGGTGCAAGAAAGAATTCAGAGCAAGCCCACAGAGTAAAGTGAAAGCAAGTTATTAAGAAAGTAAAGGAATAAAATAATGGCTACTCTGTAGGCAGAGAACCCTAAGGGCTGCTGATTGGTTATCTTTATGGTGATTTCTTGATCATATGCTAATCGAGGGGTGGATTATTAATGAGTTTTCTAGCAAAGCAGTGGGGATTTCTCAGAACTGAGCGTTCCTCTCCTTTTTAGACCATGTGAGGTAACTTCTTGCCATTGCCATGGCATTTGTAAACTGTCGTGGTGCTTGTGGGAGTGTCTTCCAGCATGCTAATGTATGGTAATTCGCATATGATAATTAGCATATGGTAATTAGCATATGATAATCAGCATATGGTAATTAGCATATCAGCAGCCGTGAGGACAGCCAGAGGTCACTTTCGTGGCCATCTTGGTTTTGGCCGGTTTTGCCTGGTTTTGGCCGGCTGCTGTACCGCGTCCTGTTTCATCAGCAGGGTCCTTGTGGCCTGTGTCTTGTGCCGACCTCCAAGCTCACTCTGTGAGTCAGGATGCCTCAGCTCCTGGGAATGCAGCCCAGGAGGTCCCAGCCTCATTTTGCCCAGCACTTATTCGAGATGGAGCCGCCGCGATGCTCATGCCTCCGATGCTTTGGCCGCTGCTCCTGATGCCCCTTCCCCAGTTTCTTCCCCTGGCAGTGCCCCCACTGCCCTCACTGCAGGGTCCCGTCTTAAAAGCCCTGGGCAGGATCCCTCTTAAAAGCCCCAGGCTGATGTTCCCACTGTGGGTTCTGGGACTGTGGCGCCAGCCCCAGGCCCACCCGCCACAGTGCAGCCAGGCGCTGAAGCTGCTGCACCTAGCACCTGGGCTGGGCTCTCGGGGGACTGAACGGAAGCACTGGGCTTGGCATGAGGAGGACGCACTCCCGACGCCTCTCCCTTGGCGCCTCTCCCTTGGCTACAGCACAGCTTTCTCCTAAGGAGTCCTCCCCGACTTCTTTCTTCAGCACTTCTCTCTTCTCAGTGTGGGTCAGTGGCCCAGCGTGGGTCAGTAGCTAAACGAAAATTTGTTCTCTACTCACAACACTCAGGACACCAAATGCGTAGATTTTCTGTGGCAGGCAATTTTCTGTTTCTCTGCAGAGACAACTGGGTGTCCTACAATTTAATTCAATCCTGGCACTACCTGGAGTTAGCTGACATCCCACAGGTTAAAGGCTCAGCCCCACAAAACCACCCTCCCACTTTAGACGGCAGGCGCAAATAGTGGGTCCCTAGGTTCCCACACTTTTGTCCCACTTGGCTATACATTGCAGTTTCCATGACACCCTCCTCAGGTTCCGTAATTTGCTATAATGGCCCACGGAACTCAGGGAAACACGTGACTTGGGTTTACCAGTTTATTATCACACCAGTGCACAGCCAGATGAAGAGGGCACAGGGCGCGGTCTGGAAGGGCCCTGAGCTTAGGAGCTTGGTGTCCATAGAGCCGCCCCCTCTCAGTACGTGCATGCGTTGGTTCACAACCTGGATGTTCCCTGAACCTGCCATTTAGGGGTTTTATGGTGCTTCTATACGTAGATCTGTAGGTATGATTGATTCACGTATTGGCCATTGGTAAATTGAACTCAATCTCTAGCCCCTTTCTCTTCTCCACAGGTGAGAGGAGGGCAGAAAGCTCCAGCCTTCTACCCACAGGGCTGGTGTCCCCGACATCCAGTGCCCATCCTCATGAGCATTCACTCTGGTGGGGTGCAGGGGCTTATGATGAGTAGGAAAGATGCCTCAGCTCAGTGGCTCTGGAATTCTAAGAGATTTTTTTGTTCTCTGTGCTAGGAACCAGAGAGGAAGACCAAGTATCTGTTATGTCCCAGGGTCACTTGTCACTGGTTCTCGGCCACCGTGGTCTTCTCTTGACCCCCTTTGGAAACACAGCGTCTGTGAGCCTCAGGCCATGGCCAGACTGTGGCAGAAGTTCCTTTTACCATCTTGCTGCTTTAATAGCTTTGTCATTTTGACTTTACCTGAGCAAGACAGTGTAAGTTATAAGCATCAGCTCTGAGTCAGAGAGACCTGCTGGTTGTCTCAGCTCTGGGGCTTCCTGGCTGATGGACATCCTCCTCACTGGTCAAATGGGACAGAAGGCAGTTCCTGCTCGTGGGGTGTGGAGGAGGAGTCAATGAGAGAATGTGCACACAGCTCTCTGAACAGCACCTGGGTCGTCGTAAGCATTCTGTTGATGTTGGCTGGTGTGCATTGTTATTAACCTGGGGAAGAAGCTGCTTTTATTAACTGGCCCTTCCTAGCTCTAGTTACTATTCTGTGTGTTTAGCCACTCTTGGGAGGGAAAAGGAGTCAATACCTAGCCTTTCAAAGTTCAGAATCTTCCAAAGGGTTAGATTTTGTTGTTGTTTGCTTGTTTGCTTTTGCCGTTTTCCATCAACTCTATTCAGGTATAACTTAAATAAATAAAATGGGTGAATCTTAAGCAGACACTTCAGTGAGTATCTTGTAACCACCAGGGAATCAAGCTGTAGACCAAGGGTCAGCAAACAGCAAACTGTGGCCCATGGGAAAAATCTGGCCCGTCACTTGTTTTTGTAAATAAAGTTTTATTGAAACCCAGCCATGCTCATTTATTTACCTGTGGTCTCTAGCTGGTTTCACTCTACAAAAGCGGCATTGAGAAGTTGTGAGACCACTTACAAAGCCTAAACGATTTACTCTTTGGCCCTTTTTAGAAAATATGTGCTAACCATTGCTTATCGACCATTTCCATTTTCCATAGAAGTTTTTAATTTTTGCTGATGACTTTAACACTACCTTCCCTCTGGCAGAATTGTTGGTGTTGAATGGTTCCGATCCAGTGGCTGAAGTTGCCATTCGACAACTCAGCGAATCTTCAAAGCTGAAACTCAAGTCGCCACGGAAGAAAAGCACTATTATCATATCAGGGATCTCCAAGGTACCATCGTGGTGGCTGGGGAGGTGTTTGCATCTGTCAGTGCTGCTCCTCCCCTCTTTGAGGAATTTTAAAATGTCCAGAGAGTTCCATTTGCAAATGTCAAATTATGTTCCTCACCCAACAAAGGAGTCACGCATGGTATTGTGTTACACAGTTTATCCTGTTCACCAAGGAGACTCGAGAGTTTGTAATCAGGGATGCTTTACACGTTGAGAGGCTGGCGAATCATTTAAAGAAAAATTCTAGAAAGAGAGGAACATGACGTAAGACTCCCCTTTGGTGCAGAACCTCTACCCTCGTCACCACCCAGTCAGGGGAACTTTCACTTTCCATGTGACATGTTGCCAAAGCCTTTTACTCTTTTGAGCTGAATGTTTATTCCTTTTGTGATGAGAGAAACGAAGACTGTAGTGTCCCGCATGGATATTGCACCCCCTTTCTTCCCCTTCTCCCACTCTGTGATGTCTGCTCAGCAGGTGGTGGAAGGCGTGTGGTCCAGGCTGCAGAGAGGCCAGCCCTCTGGTGAAGGGCCATGTTACAGATCTGTACTCGTTTTATTAATTTTTTTAATTTTTAAATTTTTATCTATTTATTTATTTGTTTTGAGACCAGCTAACTTGTTTTGAGACTGGCTAAATTTTGTATTTTGGGTGGAGACGGGGTTTCACCACATTGCCTGGGCTGGTCTTGAACTCCTGCCTTCCAAAGTGTTGGGATGATGGGCGTGAACCACTGCACCCAGCCCTTACTCTTTTTTGACATTTCCAAATGAACAGTTGGAGGGACGGTTGGGAGATTTTGGTTTGGAGTAGTGGGGGATGAGGAAGAATTTTGGACAAAAGAGTGGGAGGGTGGGCCAGAGGGCACACGCGGAAGGATGAATTCCTCAGTGGCTGGAAGACGGGCCAGAACAGGACCTTGGGGGTGCCAGAGATGAGTCATCAGCCTTGCCATTGCACCCAGAGGGTGGCCTTGCCCCAAGTCCCTGAGGCAGGTGGGTGATGTTTTTGGGGCTTCCTGAGCACACCTCCAGGGGCCTCAGCAGGGGATCCATGGCCTCTTTGCTAGTCCAGGGCCCAGTAGTTGGGTTTTCTTCAGTCTTGGGTGAATGAATGAGCACATGAGGACAAGACCCATGGTCATCTCCCCTATACTTCTTCTAAGATTGTATTTAAAAATCACGAGGAACTCCTGGATCTTAGCATTTAATATTCTGAGTCCACTGCAGTGATTTTGTTGGTACTCAGATGATCTAATCTTGAGTCGGCGGGCGCTTCCACAGGCTGGCACTTAAGTCAGAGCAGCACCGTTGTCCCTAAGCAAATGCCTGTGTCACTGCCACCCACCCCAAGAACAGCATGACTGGACCCCAGCAAGCCCTCGTGCCCTCCTTCCCGAACTTTCCTCCCTCCAAGGAAGAGCTAGCCCGACTCTCAGAGGTTAATTTAGTGCCAAAATATTTTTACACAAAATATAATTTTTGAAAGGATGCCCTGGTGAATTTCGACTTGCAGGTAACATAAACGAGTGTAGGAACAAACAAAACAAAACCCGAAACCCCTGGCCACCTCCTTTGTGCTGTCATGGACTTTGAAGGATGGCCTCTCTCTCACGTCTGGTTTCCGCGGATGCCACAAATGCTCCCAGCACTAGCCCATCTGTGGGAAGAAGAGGGTTAACCTCTGAGTCCCGGGGGCCACCTGCAGCTGCGCAGGGGCTGTGGTCCCGGTTGTAAGGGAGACCTCTTGTAGCCCAAGCATGAGCAATGGCCATGATGTATGAGCGCCTTCTCCGAGGCCCGCTGCGGTGTCTTCTGAGACTTTGAAATCAGCTGTGAGAATGTTTGGAGGGTGCTTTTCAGGTGTTTTGAAACCCTCCCTTCCTTTCATGTAACCCTTGTCTTCCTCACCGCCCTGACAGACCTCACTATCCCAGGACCACGATGCTGCCCTGATGCAGGACTATGCAGCCTCCGTGGACCACGCCCACCAGGAGGACGCCCCGTCCCATCCGGAGGCGGCCACAGCCTCTGCCCCGCCGGAGGAAGCCGAGTCAGCCCAGGCACCCTGTGCTGCCAATCCCCAGGAGGACGAGCTAGACTCCTGGGACTTGGAAAAGGAGCCCCAGGCCGTGGCCTGGAGCGGCCCGGCCCTGCTGGACCCCGACGGTGATGAGCTGTCAGAGAGCTCCGTGAGTGTCTCGGAGCCGGGTGCCGCCAAAAAGCATAAAGGTACCTGCACCCAAGCCCCCCACCCCGGGCCCCCATTTGGTGGCTTTGAGCTTATGCTGGCTTCCAAGCCGAAGTCGTCTGCTTTCCTTCCCTTTGTCCCCTACAAGCTCCCTCCCAACCTTAGCCCCTGCCCTGCCAGCCACGCCCCATGCTGAATGGTTGAGCCCATAAGGGTGTCTGCAGGTGCTTCTGTGTGAGAATCGGGGTCCTCTCTGCATTTGGGGCCAGTGTGTGTCCCTGCCTAGAGTCCCCTACCTCAGTCCGGGCTCGCTCCACCTGGCTTCCCGAGGGGTCACCAAGAACTCTACACTATGAAGGGGCCATAGAGACTCAGAGCAAAGCCAGGCAGAGCCCGGGTCTCCTTCCACTGCAGATTTGGGCATCTCTGCTCCTTTGGGCCTCTCCGACTCTCCCCTGCACCTAGAACAAAACCAGACCTCACCACCTGACTCTAGGAGGCTCTACAGGGAGAGAAGTCCCGGGAATCACGAATCGATTAACTTAGCATGTGGGTGGTGAGGAGGCGAGCCTTTCATTAGTGCTGATTATTTCCATCAGCCCTGAGTCAGGGCTTTAAAACTAGACATGCCTTAAGCGTGTGCAGATTTGCCGAGACAGCGCCTTGGCATGAGTAACCTGAATGTATTTGCTAAGGGCATGTAGTCCAGGGGCTTGGAGTTGGTTCCAGACGTGAGACTCACCAAGCCTCCGCATCCTCCTCCATCAGAGAGAAGCATGTCCACTGCCTGTGCCCACCTGACTCCAGCATTTGGGGGCAAAAGGACATCTCAGTGCAGAAGACGGGACTAAGGGCGAGGCAGGCGCCGGAGCCAAGCCATGAGCTCAGGTGAAACTCGGCGTTAACTCCTGGCTCTGGCCCCTGTGTGGGCTCCAAGGCTCTCAGCAGAAATCTCAGGCTGTCCTACGACCATCTGTGTCGGAAATCTCAGGGGCTCCTGGGGGCGCGATGGTCAGCACTACTGTCGCCGCCTCTCTTACCCTCTGTTCTCCATGCCATACACCACTGGTTCTCAAACCAGTGCTTCTCCCCTAGGGAGTATTGGCAGTGTCTAGAACACTTTAGTTGTCACAACTGGGAGTCTGGGGTGCAGCTGGCATCTAGTGAATGGAGGTCAGGGGTGTCACTCAACACCCTGCCCGGCACAGGACACACCTCCACAAGGCAGCCTTGCAGTGCAGGATGCTCCGGTCCCAAATGTCCCTGGTGCCAAATCTGACAGCCTGCTGTGGGCTGGACTCTCTGAGTCTGTCCTCATCCCCTCTCCCTGTCCTTGCTTTGTGTCCCTCAGGCATGGCACCGTGGCCACCCTCTCCCACGCCCCCTCCTTGCCAGTGCATCGTCAGGATAGATGTGGGGAAAACGGAAAGTCAGGAGAGGAAAGGGAGAAGGAGGAAATACCTGGGTGAGATGTCAGAACCCTTGGCCTCTGTTTGCCCACTGCCTGGCCTTGGGGCGCTTTCTGCATGGGCCCCCATCCACAGAACACTCGGGGGCCGTAAGCTACACGCTGACCTCTGTGACAGGCTCCTGTGCTCCTGTTAAGAGACCTTGGCTTGGGTTATGTCAAAGGTGACCTGGTCACCTGACCCACACACCCGCGGCCTATTCTTTATCTTGGAGACGGCAAGTCCTGGGCGAGGCGGGACCCACAAGGGTGCAAAGTGGGGCGTCTCTTCCTCTCCCTTCCCTGACTCAGTGGCCCATTTCCTCTTGTCCTGGCAGCACCCAGCCCCACATCTGCCCTCCTCATTCCTTCTGAAATGCCAAGCCTCACTCACCCTGCTCATGCCAAGATCTGTGTTCCTTCACCTGGCCCTTCCTCCTTCCTCTGTCTGCTTTCCCTCCTGGCGAGGCCTCTCCCTGGTTTCCATCCTTGCTCTGTCAGCCACCCTGCTCCTCTCCCTTCACAGACCAGGTGGATGAGGGGTCCCCCCAACTGTTTCAGGGCTGGGTGTTAGGCAGGTGTGCCGGGGGGCTGGGGCTGGCCGTCCGCATCACCTGCTTAGAGCTCCCTGAGGCTCAGCTTCGGGAAGGCAGCAGAGAGGCTCAGCTGCGCAGTGCGTGTCACTCCTGCGGCTGTACTGCATTGACCCAAGGTTTTTTAACAGGACATACTTGGCAGCGGTTTTAAATTTTTCCTTCCAGTGTTTTTTAAGAGACTTATACTTACCATCTCTGTGAGATGTTGTCACAATCTGAGAGATTCTGTGTTATGGGTGCCAAATAATTTTCATTTTTCGACCAAACATTTTTCAAAACTGGTAATAGAGGGTGTCTTTTTTAAAAACTAAAGGTTTTTTTGTTTTTTGTTTGTTGGGTTTTTTTTGGTTTAAGAACCGTCTGTATCTTCTGTCTGAGTAAGGAGTTTGTATTCGGTTTCTGAGAGTGCCTGTGTATTTAGAACTCTCAGGGAGGTTCTGCTGGTTGGAAATGTACATATTGTGATGCTGCAGCCAGCCCAGGAAATGTAGTCCCCAAATTCTGATCTACTTTTAGTTTACAAAAAGATCAATGAAGTCGGCCACCATTGTGGATATACTGAGCACCGCTGAACTGTGTAGGTAGAAGTGGTGAAGGGGGTAAATTACAGGTATGTTACCGCAAGTAAGGACAAAAGTTTCAAGGGAGGTTTTGGGGAAAAAAACGAATTGAACAGTAGAAAACCTTGCCAGGTGTCCCGCACAGTGACTTCCCGTGTGCGTGTGATGTAGACAGCTCACCAGATGTCCCGCAAGGTGACCTCTCATGTGCGTGTGATTAGACGGGTCGCCACATGTCCTGCGCCGTGACTTCCCGTGTGTGTGTGATTGGGCGGCTCAAAGCCCTTGCCCACGTCCACTCTGATGTTGCTCTTGCATAATTCTGCCTCTTCTCTTCATCTCCTGCTCATTCCCCTTAACTTAAGAGGATCGCTATGCCAACCAGAATTAATTGCCTGCACAGTAAGTTATTTTCGTCTTATTTTTTTCAATTACACGTAGCCGTCCTAGGAGTGCAGCCTGTAGCTCAGCAGCCAGCCGACCTGCCTGCCTCGCGTTCCCTCCCCTCTCTGCCCTTACCTTCCTAGGTTGCTAGTTCCCCGTGCTCCTCCTGAAAGTGCTCTGGCCGAGGTTGTACAGCACCTCTCAGGTGAGGGCGCTCGCTCTGATACCTGACGTGACCAAGCAACCTCGCTGTGACCCCACAGGAAGAGGCTGGTTCCCTTCGTCCTCCTCCAGATCTAAAAAGTAGTCGCTTCTATTAATGGACCATCTGTGGTTCTAGCTGAAATCTGAAGCTGTACTTGGGAAGCCAAAGACAATTTTTTTTCGGTCATTGTTTTTGTATCTGCTGGATATTAAGACAGATGCTTCAATTAGCTATTTATATCTGTTAGACTCTGTAGAGACAAATAGGAATAAATGTGGAAATATTTATGATATTAGAGCTATAATTTAGATTAATTATGTTAAAATTCTTTCATGTATTTGTTTATGCTTCAGCCTTCTTGTGATTTGTTTTTTAAACCTTGTGAGAACCAGGGAAAGACTTTTCTTCTCCCTGTCCCCCATTTAAAATCTTGGTTAATTGCCTCAAATTTCACATCACCTCTCCCCAAATTGTCTTGAGGAATCTTGAAGGTTGTGGGGGAGGTCCAAATCTTGCTTCTTGCTGTCGGCGTAGAGAAGGGAGCCCAGAGTCAAGTAGACAGGCTTCATGAAATTAACATGGCCCCGGCTATTCTTGCCTGTGGTGTGAACTTCGCTGTCAGCAGAGGGCAACAGGTTCTGTGGGCTCAAAGTCAAGTGCAGCATACCCTCCCCTCAGTTACGGGGTCAGTCAGGGTCCTCCAGAGAAGCGGAAGCCATAGGTTACATATTTAAGGAATTGGCTCACGTGACCGTGGGGGCTGACAGGTCTGAAATCTGCAGGGCAGGTGGCAGGCTAGAGACCCCGGCAGGAGCTGATGCTTCAGTCTAGAGGCAGAATTTCTTCCTCCCTGGAAAACCACTGTTTGCTCTTAGGGCCTTCAGCTGATTGGATGAGGCCCACCCACATTCTCCAAGATAATCTCCTTTACTTAAAGCCTGCTGGTGCAGTTGTTCCCCACGCCTACACAGCGCCTTCCCAGCCACACCTCAGTTCCTGTTCTACTGCATCTCCGGGGGCTGCGGCCAGGTTGACACAGCGACACCCCACAGGTGTTGCTCGTCGAGGTGGGCAGAAAAGTACATTCCATATGGGGTCACAGCCCAGGAGACAGGAGCGTGCTCCCGTGTCGGCTCCGACCCTCACAGCCACCGTGGGGTGGCTATTTAGTGTGCAATGGCAAATCCGGGGGTCGTGTTCTTCCTGCAACGTTTACCCCAAAGGTAGTAGTGGAGAGTCTGCTTCCAAGTCGAGACAGGCTTTCCAGTTGCTATTGAGAAAGGGAATGGAATGACCTCTGTCCGCGTGGTGGTCCTTCGTGGCTGACGAGTCACACGCTGCCTGAGATGAGTCTGCATGGCTGGGATCCCCTCCTCCCCCGCCCCCTGCATGCCTCTGGAGATGCAGCTCGTTCTGGGAATCCCACCTGAGTCCTTGCCAGATTAGGGGTCTTTGCTCTGTGAGACCCCAGGGGCTTTGATGTATCCACCTTCTCTGTAGGCTCCTCCCCAGGGACCACAGACGTGCCTATTTCTCCAGGTACTTGGCTGGCCACTTCTCAGACGCCGTCCTGAGCAGCAAGGAAGAGCAGGGCCTGAGAACATGGACTTCAGAGCCAGAAAGCCTAGGGTTACACACCTGCCCCTGTTAGCATGTGACTCCAGACCGCTGCCTCTCCAAACCTTAGCTTCCTCATCTGTCCCTACAGAGTCTAGCAGACATAAATAGCTAACTGAGGAATCTGTTTTAAAATCCCATAGGTGGGAAAACAGTGACCAGAAGCAACCCTAAAAATGGTAGGAATCAGGCCCCCTTCCTCAGAGGTGGGTGGTGGATATAACTGAGGGTCCAGTCTCCAGAACTGCAGACCTCAGTCCCCACCCCTACATGACCGTCGTCTGTAGAAGTTGATGCCATCCCCCTAGAAGCCATGGATAAATCATCAGGCTAGAGAAAGTGTGCAAGTCACACAAATGATTTCAGGAAGATTTGCATGTGGGCCCATACGACATAATCTGGTTTCTGGCACTGATGTTGAACTATGAAATTTAACAAAACAGGCTGGGTGGGGTGGCTCACGCCTGTAATCCCAGCACTTTGAGAAGCCAAGGCGGGTGGATCACGAGGTCAGGAATTGGAGACCAGCCTGGCCAATATGGTGAAACCCCGTCTCTACTAAAAATGCAAAAATTAGCCGGGTGTGGTGGGTGGTGTGCGCCTGTACTCCCAGCTGCTCTGGAGGCTGAGGCAGAAAAGTCGCTTGAGCCTGGGAGGCGGCAGTTGCAGTGAGCCGAAATTGTGCCACTGCACTCCAGCCTGGCGACACAGCGAGACTCCATCTCAAAAAAAAAAAAAGAAAAAAGAAATTTAACAAAACAGCTGATGTGCTCTGGAGAGCATGAGTGAAGCTGGAAGAACAGAAAATAATCTTGTTACAAGCCCCTTGGGGTGGGATGTGGCCCATAGAAGCAGGCGTAGGGCTCCCTGGGGCAGGGATCTGCCAGTAAAACCAGTGAGTCCCTCAGGGTATGGACAGACACAGACTAGAGCCAGTAGTGATGTTGCAAACAAACATGCCATGCAGATGTTTCTTGTCTAGCATTTTTATAGGCAGGCTGCAGTCCTTGGCATTCCATCTTAATATGTCAACAATTAGAATTTAGGCAGTTTTTAAATTTTTAATTTTTTTTTTTTTTTCTGAGATACAAGGTCTTGTTATTTCACGCAGGCTGGAGAGCAGTGGCTAGATCATAGCTTGTTGCAGTCTCGAACTCCCGAGCTCAAGCAAAACACCTGCCTCCCCCTCCCAGTTTTAGGCACTTGTAGTACAGTTTCACTTGTGTGAGTTATAATAACTGCTTGAAAATGCACATATCCCATTTTATTTCTTTTTTTAAAAAATGTTTTAATTTTTTTTTAAATTTTTTAAAATTAGAGATGGGGTCTTGCTATGTTGCCCAGCTTGTCTCCAATTCCTGGGCTCAAGAGATTCTCCAAACCTCAGCCTGCCGCAGTGCTGGGATTCCAGGCATGAGCCACCGTGCCAGGCTCATATTCCTGTCTCGAAGCCTTTTGGGCACAGCCGTGCCCTGCCCGTCTCCTCACCCCACTTCCCTCTTAACCTGGGCACCCTATGCTTCTCTGGCGTGGTGTGGGGCCCGTGGGTGGGCTTCGTCAGCTTCTCCCGGCACAGCCCTGGGGTCTGCAGGCCCCCAGAGTGAAGCGTGCAGAAGCATGGGCAGTGCCACACAGGAAAGCAGGCACGTGGCCTGTGTCCCTGGCCCTGGCCTGCCCTGGGTTGTTGGCTGTGGCCTCCAGGGGCTCTAAGCACTGGTGGCATTTTGGCCGGACCCGGGCTAGCAGTGGGTAACCCCAGCTGCACGTTTGAAAGACCTGCGATCTTTTGAAAAATGCTCATGCTCTGTGTCCCTGGGCCCGCATCATGTCAGATCCTCCAGAAAGGGCCTGCGCACCTGTAGTTCATAGGGGCCGGCTGATTCAAGGGCTCGCGGCTGAGGATGCTGCTCCACTGCCCTCTCCTCCACGTGGCTGCCTGGCTTCTAAGGACTGAACAGGAAGACCTGGGGGCGTTCCTGGATCCTTGAGCCCCATGCACGTCACCCCCCCACCCCCACCAGGGTTGTATCACAGTACCACAAACGGTGTTTTCAACACCAGGAGCCGATTCTCTCCCAGTTCTGGAGGCTGGAAGTCTAAGCTGGTGGTACTGGCAGGGCCGGCCCCTTCTGAGCCTCTCTGGCTCCTGACGGCCGCTGACAACCTCTGGCACTCCTTCGCTTGTAAAAGCATCGCCCTGCACTCTGCCTTCATCTTCACGTGGCATCCTTCCTGTGACTCTTCACAGTGTCCTCCCCTGTGTGTCTGCCTCTGTTTCTGAATTTTCCCTTTTGACAGGACAGCAGGCATATTGGATCGGGGCCACTCCAATGATCTTGTTTAACTTTGCGACTTCCCAAAGACCCCATCTCCAAATAAGGTCACATTCTGTGAATACTAGGGGTTAGGACTAGAACATATGAATCTGGGTGGGGGTGGGGGAGCAATGTTCAGCCCATAACAGTGTCCCTGCTCATACCTCAGGCCTGGCTTCAGACCCCAGGCCAGATTCAGTGCAGGGACGCCTATGAAATGGACTTTGGAGATAGACCAGGAGAGAACCTCTTATCGCCAGAGGATCTGAGTCCTTGGGCCTGTGATTGACCCAGGGGATGGGTTGGTGGTCCCTCCCCCTAGGCCTCCATTTCCCCTGGGAAGTGAAGGGGGTGATGCTGGAGCAGTCCAGATGAAGCTGATGGATCCACCCCTTCCTCTCCCCTGTTCCACCTGAGAGCCCATGTCCATATGACCTTCAGGGCCTCCAGGATCAACCTAAAGCAGAGCTTCAAGGCAGGTGCTTATAGGTCAGAAATACCACCGAGGGTCCCCCTCATCCCCCAAACTCAGGTCACCTGGTTGGCTCAGAGCTCCCTGACAGCTGGGGTTCCTCTGCCTGGGAGCCCCTATCACCGTGCCCAGGGCATTTCCCCAGCAGGTGCCTCTGATATACCAGGCAGTTAGCCACCTCGGCACGACTGCATCAGCCCCACTGGCCAGACTCCAAAGTCATGCTCAGTTGGTGGTCATTCTTCAGCCATCAGAACACACCCTGCTTTGGGGTGGTTTTTCATGATGTGCTGCATTTTTCAGGGACGTGAGTCACTCCGGGAATTGACACTGATGTCCCACAGGTGTAGCCATTAGGCCTGCGGACAAGAGTGATGTCATTTACATGTTTATCCCACTTACCCTCCTGTTTCATTCCTTTACCAGCAGTCCCTGAAACCCCTGTGCACAGGCTCCCAACTCTAGATCACTGTAAAATGTGTCCAAATAATACATCATAAAAAGTGATTGTATCGAGAGAGTAAAGTTTTTTTTTTTTTTTTTTTTTTCCCATGATGCTGGTAGGTCGTGATTGGAATCCAGTACGTGAGAGTAAAGTTTTTAAAAAATTATGGCCGCTTGGTGAAATTAAATTAGCCCATTGCGGCTCTTCGTCTTCTCAGTTTCTGTCCTGTAACCTGGGCAGAGCAGATAGGACACAGAAGTTCATGCTTGAAGCCAGGCTCAGGGGCACACGCTGCTTTCCTCATAGTAGGCTTTGATGGTACAGAGTCCTTGGCAGGTCTAGGTCAGGCTTCTCTGTCTGCCCGCAGGTGCTACAATTGCTGGTGTGCATTTCCTTTAGAAGAGGGAATTGATATTCTTCAGCCCCTCCTTTAACCTCCTCAACATGGGTGGTGGTTTGCATATGTCAAGGCTATTGGAATGTTTATTGGATGTGCCTATCACAAAGGGAATAAATGATCACATTAAGTATAAAGCTCCTCTTCACGATGATCAGACCTGTCTTCTTTCAAAGTCATTACCACCTACATACAAGCGGTAACGAATTTCACAGGCTGGCCTCAGATGCTGACTCCCGTGACCTTGCCAGCCTTGGTTAATAGGATGTTCAGCTCATTGGTGAAAAAGCAAATTAGTGGGCTCTCGCACCCTCTACATTAGCTCGCATTTGACCTTTAAGGAATCATTGCTGTTGAAATTATTGTTGCTGCTGCTGCTAATTTTATTCTGTTCCATATTCCACTACCTGACAGATCTATATCCAGATAAGTAACTGCATATAGATATCTGTATCTGTCTATAAACAGATCACACAAAATTGAGATTTTGTAGCCCAAAAATACCCAAGTAACCAACTCCAGATGGCAGAGCCTAATAGATATGATAGGGTCTGGAGTGGTTTTTAAATAAAATATTATTCCCAAAAGAGCACATATTATTTAACACTCCTAAGAAAGTGAATGCCATTGTTCTCAGGGTCCTTAGTTGGGTTTTATGAGTGTGACCATCCTTTCTGGGGCACGGTACTGCTTTCCCACTTACAGCCTTCCTAATGAAGGGAAGTCAGTGGCATAGAGGGGACCCAGGTGTCCTTGGTGTCCCAACCAAGGCAACAGCTGTCTGCCTCCATTCGGTCTGATAAAAAATCAGGGATAGAGGCGTGGTGGCTCATGCCTGTAATTCCAGCTCCCAGGACTTTGGGACGCTGAGGTGGGTGGATCACCTGAGCTCAGGAGTTTGAGCCCAGCCTAACCAACATGGTGAAACCCCATCTCTACTAAAAATACAAAAAAATACCTGGGCGTGGTGGCAGACACCTGTAATACCAGCTACTCGGGAGGCTGAGGCGGGAGAATCGCTTGCATCTGGGAAGTGGAGGTTGCAGTGAGCCAAGATTGCACCACTGCACTCCAGCCTGGGCGACAGCAAGACTCTGTCTCAAAAAAAAAAAAAAGAAAAAAAAAAGAAAAATTAGGAATATAAATACCATCCTTGGAAATGGATACCGAGCAACAGTCCAGGCTTACTGCTTCTATGGTTATAATCTTTCCATTCCCTCTTGAAAACTCTAGTTTTCTATAAGCCAGATTCCAGTTGTTCTTCTCCTGCAGGTAGTGACAGCACATTGAAGTACTAAACCGGCCCGTCATTAAAGGCATTCGAGCCTTCTTTTTCCCTTGTCCCGTTGGACCAGTTATTCAGCCTCTCATCCCCTGCCCACTTGACCAGTCCCTGTGCTTCCCTCTTCCAGGAGGAATTCTAAGGAAAGGTGCAAAGCTGTTCTTCCGCCGGCGGCATCAACAGAAGGACCCGGGCATGAGTCAGTCACACAATGACCTTGTGTTCCTGGAGCAGCCAGAGGGTTCCCGGAGGAAAGGGATCACCATCACTAAGATCCTAAACAAGAAGCTGCTCTCCAGGCACAGAAACAAGAACGCCATGAACGGTGCCCCCGTGGAGCCCTGCACGTAGGGGCTGAGGTCACCACCGCCAAGCCAGAAGACCTGCACCCGTGTTACTACCCTCACCAGGACACAGCGAGCGTGTCCGCCAGATGTCCAGATGCCCCGCTTGTCTTGCTGGGTTTCTTCCAACCATCTAGTCTTTTAAAGGGAAAACAAAATCTGAGTCTCCAGCCAGGAGGCTTTCCCCAAAGAGGGCGAAAAAGCCTAACTTGCCACCAGATGCCAAATGAGATTTGACAGCTCCAGAGCTTGGGCTGTGCTCAAAGCTAAGAGTCAAGGCTAAATATTAGAAGGAGATGAACATTATAAGAGAAATACTATACTCTAATGGATTGAGGAGGGCAGGTTTGAGGGACTCAGTTTACCTATTCTGCACACTAACAAGTGTTGTTTTGGGCCCATGCCTGGACCATGTCACAAAAAGGAGGTGCCCTTCTGTGCTGTCACTGTGAATGGAATGGCTGGGTCACCTCTCCTGCTGCTTCGAGTAAAACACGCAGCTGGCCCTGAGTACAGGGAAGTGGAACATAGGCAGGATTTTTATAAATAGAGAAGTTATGATAGGAATGGGGATGCAGTTGCAAAGGTAGGAAGACATCTGCCTTCGGTATTAGCCATAGAACTTGAACTCTAACTATATCCTATGCATAGTATGCCGGACACTTTTCTAAGTTTACTTTGAGCCTACTTGCAAGTGGAAGATACATATATATTCTCACGTGGTTTTTACATTTTCCTCTATCGTGTTAAAAGCTCTAATGATACCACTGGAGCAGGTGACAGCCAGGTTTTTTTCCCGCCTGTCATACTTGCTAAAAAAGAGCACAGCAGGCCTGTCCAGTGAAGTTGGGAGCATCCGTGACCGCTTGTAGAACACGGTAACCAAACACAGACGTGGATTTTGCCAAATGCTGCCAGGAGCCCAAACAAAGTCCTTTTAGGGCAGTAGAGGAAATTATTTTGTGTCTCAGGTGTCAGTCTTAGGAATGGAAGTTTAAATGGGCCAAACTTGCAGGAAATTCCTTCTCTAAGCACTTCAGAATTTCGCTGTCAACAGTACTCTTGGACACAGTTTGGGGTCCCCTTGTTCGGGTTTGTTTTGGTGGAAAACGTGATGAACCTGGCACACCGTTTTAATATCCCTAGGTATCATTCCAGTGGCTTTCCTCATCAGCTGCCTTTCTACTTCAGTTCATTTGCAGTTTTCACTTTGGTCTGCTCCTTCTGAATGTGCCACTTGCAGTCGACGCGCTGGTGAGCAAGCCGTCAGCAGTGGGGTGAAGTGTTTTTGACAGTCTAATGTGATTCACTTTTCTCCAAAGACACGTAAAAGACTGTTGTGAACACTTGACTTCTGTCCTGGAGACGGAGATGGGTGAGCTTCCTCCCACAGGCGTTCTTTAATCCTTAAACATTAAATATTTCAGAGGTCACAGAGCCACTGGTGAGTAGAAACCTATATAAAGACCAAAATTACAGGATGTTTTTCTTCTTTTTTAGAGGGAGAGATTAGAACACTACATTAGGAATTTCACTATAAGATGCACATTACACACTTCTTAGGTGTTCCAGGAATTATCGAGTGACTTTAAAATGACTTTTACAACCTGCTTTGTTTTTTAAAATTATATTTCAATTTTAATCATTGTTTTTTTTAAAAAAAAGCACTTGGAGTTGCAAAATATATGAGTGCTACCCAGTTTCTGTCCCCAGGGTCAGGCACCACTGCTAGTCTTTTGGGCCAGATGTTCACTTGAATGTTTTACTTGAGGTTTTACTGCTCTTGGCCATATGCTAAGAAGAGCCTGAGACGTAGAAGAACTGCAAGAGGATATTGTGTGATTATGTGTCAGAATTTCACACACTGATGAGAAGTTTTTAATTGTTCTTTTTGTTTGATTTCGGAATTCAGGTGCACGCTATTCAAGTGCGAGGGTATCAGAAGCTTTTTTTTTAATTAAAAAAAACATTTTTTTGGAGACAGGGTTTCACCCTGTTGCCCAGACTTGAGTGCAATGGTGGCTCACTGCAACCTCCCAGGTTTAAGCAGTTCTCCTGCCCCAGCCTCCCAAGTAGCTGGAATTACAGGCCTGCACCACCACACCTGGTTAATTTATTTGAATTTAGTAGAGACGGAGTTTCACCAAGTTGGTTAGGTTGGTCTCGAACTCCTGACCTCAGGTGATCCATCCGCCTCGGCCTCCAAAAGTGCTGGGATTATAGGCGTGAGCCACCGTGCCAGGTCCAGAATTTTAGATTAAGCCTTCTTGCTCCCCCTAGAAAAGTTTTTAACCATCCCATTTCCAGATGAATCCCATGAGCACTGCTTACTGTTGAATACCTAGTCTGGGGCTCTGCTTCCCATAGACACGCTCATGTGGTCTCCATGCCTCACGTGGTCTCCATCCAGTGGCCTTTTCTGAAGTCACAGAAAGCACCAATGTAGCAGGGAGTTTATGAAGCAATGGCCAAGGGAACACGTAGGCTAGCTTCAGGGTAGCACCGTGAGAAAACGGGCTCTATCGATACTGTGAATGTTTCTTCCCCAAGCTATTTTATACCGGTTTTTATTTTATACCCACGGTGTAGGGTATTTATGATAAAGTAAATGTTGTGAAGGTTAAAGATCAATTAAGATGATCCACCAAATACTAAAAATGCTGATGTGTAAATCACCTTTATCGCCTCACCTCTTCTACAAGTTTCTGTGGCTTGCGGGCTTTTGTTTTTGGTGTTTGTCTGGATGAAAGTTTTGTCGAGTGGGGTTTTAAAAGCGATTCCTTGTGAACACTAAGATTAATTGTGTCTGTATCCCTGGAACTGGGTGCTCATGTTGGTTTTAATGAGCTGGCAACCCTTCCCAGTTTACTTTGTTCAAGAAGGTGTCTCTGTTCTTTGTGGAGGAATGAAATGGAGCTTTAAGTGTGTGTGTGGTGCGTGTGTCTGCACACACGTGTGTGTTATTGTAGCAATAACAGAAGTAGCCATCTGCTTGTTCCAGTTGAAAACCTGCTGTGAGAGTATGGACAGAGCACTTTATTTTAACCACGTTTCAAGTCTGAGTTCAAAACCAGCCCTGATCCCTTATGACAGCTGCTCGACCAGCTGCCACTCAATGACAAATTGGTGCCCATTTAGATTTTTGCTTGGGTTTTACTGGCCACATCTATAGATGAGAGTTGCAGAGTTTCTTTGAGCAGAGAGGGAAAGATCAATTTACATTGCTGGCCACCAAAGGTGGGTGTTGCCTGGGTAATAGTCTCACGACTCTTAATCTGGAAACTTCTGAGTACAAATTGGTGGACGGTGGAAATCAGGACATTTATCTGTCAAATGGAAACAGACCTCGGGACTGTCATAAACCCTGCTGCCAGGCCCTGTCCCCACTGCCCCAAACTGACCCAGACATGATGACCAAAGCATCCTGCACAGGGCAAGGCCCCTGCGGAATCCTGCAGGGCAAACGCAGGTTACCCTGGACCCATGACTGTTCGCATTCGAAACACAGTCCACTGCCCCGTTCCCTCCACTACAGCTGGACAGTAACGCACCACTCATCATTTAGGCTTCTGGTTTGTTGTTTACCGATGTTATGTCAAAACTGCATTTTAAAAAGAAGAAAATGGCAGGTTTTCCAGGTCCGCAGAAAGGTTTGGCCTGATGCTGGAGTGCAGTGATGAACTTTCGTGACAATGATTGTATTCCTCAGTAGCACTTTAAACACCGAAGACAGCCCTGCACCTCGCCTGTGCACAGGCTGGGTGGGTTCCTTTGGAGAAGATGTGGCTGGAACACAATCTTTGAAATAAATAAATGTGCACACGGAACACTACACGCTGAGTTGTTTTTCCCGAGTCCTGTTCTGTCCTGGAAGCCCCAGGGTCTTCTCTTACTGTCCCCTTCATCAGGTCACTGCAAGTGACCAACCATCACAGTCAATTAACGTCAAAGAAGAGGCAGGCTGGGCACGGTGGCTCATGCCGGTAATCCCAGCACTTTGGGAGGCTGAGGCAAGGGATCACTTGAGGTCAAGAGTTCAAGAACAGCCTGGCTAACATGATGAAACCTTATGTCTACTAAAAATACAAAAATTAGCAAGGTGTGGTGGTGCATGCTTGTAGTCCCAGCTACTTGGGAGGCTAAGGCAGGAGAATTGCTTGAACCCAGGAGGTGGAGGTTGCAGCGAGCCGAGATCACGCCACTGTACTCCAGCCTAGGCAAAGAGACTCCATCTCAAAATAATAAATAAATCAACATTTAAAAATAAAAGTAAAAGAAGAGGTGGATATCGCCTTACTTAGTCCTTGCTTTGTTGTTTGCAGAGGGCTTTCCTAACGGGCTTCTTACATGATTTTAAGCCATTTAGTACCCTTTCTAGGCCTGGGGCTAAAATCATTTACTATAGAAAGTCTCTCCAGTGGGCCAGGCACAGCTGCTCACGCCTGTAATCCCAGCACTTTGGGAGGCCGAGGTGCGCGGATCATCTGAGGTGAGGAGTTCGAAACCAGCCTGGCCAACATGGTGAAACCCCGTCTCTACTTAAAATATAAAAATTAGCCAGATGTGGTGGCACTCGCCTGTAATCCCAGCTACTTGGGAGGTTGAGGCAAGAGAATTGCTTGAAGCTGGGAGGTGGAGGTTGCAGTGAGCCGAGATCTCGCCATTGCACTCCAGCCTGGGAGACAGAGTGAGACTCTGTCTCGAGAAAAAAAAAAAAAGTGTTCCCAGTGACCCTTGGGTCAGGGTGAATTGTGGATGCTACACATCAGGGACTATTGTCCTGGACTCCCCCAGTGGCAGAGCCCGTTATGCAGTGGCCTGAGGGTGACACACCTGGGAAGTGCCAATGGAGTGCCGAGGTCCAGCCGAGGGAGTGGAACGGGAGTACGAAGCCCACACGAGGGTGTGTGTCAGTGGTCCCTGTGAAGGGCAGCCGTGCCCCCACGTGGTGTGCAGGGACCTTTTGGGGAGCTCTCTTCACCTGGGGTGGGGGGAAGCGTTCCTCTATCCTAGGACTTCGTTGTCCATTCCGCACCCTGGTCGGTGGCCCACATGCATGCAGAGGGGGATTGGTACCTGGCTCAGCCACGGGTGCAACGGTGTCTGCACTTGCATGGGACTCACAGGGGTTCCGGGGTGGAGGCAGTGGAGTCGGGGGTCACCGACGTGTCTTGCGGGACCCCATGCAGGCATCTTGCCTCCTTTGTGGTCATCAGTTCCCGTGATCTCCGTCAGCCTTCATTTCCCCTGCGGTGCCCAGACACTAGAGCACATGGAGGACCGGGGTCCTGGAGAAAGCTCCTGGACAGGCCCAGCCTCCTGCCCCCACGCCCCCGACCCTTCCTCCCGGCTGTCCCACCCACCCGCTAGGCACAGTGTAGACCCTCAGAGGGAGCCTGATGCTTCCCAGCTGGGTTCCAGGGCTTCTGCTCCATTTACAGGGCCCCGCAAGGTGGTGATGGCAGCGCCTCTTGTTAGAAGTGGTTCAGGACCCAGTGATTCAACTGTTGCTTCCTCCGGGTGGCCAGTGGGACCCACTTTGTTCTGATGCTCCGGGAGGAGGCTGGATTGAGTGGCTGGAGGCCAAGCTTTTCCTAATTTATCAACTTTCCGAAGCTGACCGCCTCCAGGTGAGCGCTGTGTCCTTACCGGTGCGTTCTACACTGCCCAGATCAAGCCAGCTCAGCCACCCTCGGTCGTTCTGGAGCCTGTGTCCTCGTGCCCAGCGGTTCACACTTGCTCTTCAAACGGTCTAATCCAGCTCAAGCCCTGCCTTCTCCACGAAGGAGCTCCTCCATGAGTGCAGAAGTGCCGTGCTCGCAGCGGCGTGGCTCAGGCCTCTGGCTCTCTGGCTTCGCTGTCTGGCATTCCTCTCATTTCCTGTATCCCCCGGGGCTTCGTACAGTCACTGCCCATCTACCAGAGCAAAGAAGCAGCTCAGCTGATGACCCTCATGTGAGCACAGACAGCAGCTTTGCTTTCATCTACCTCACGCCCCTCACCCAGGACCCGGTTCTGGGGACAGGGCAGGCCACTGGAGGGGATGGCCACATGCTCTTTTGACCTTAGCAACCCTACAAAGACAGGGTGCTGCGTGTCTATGTCAATAAAGTTTATTTTTAAAATGCACCTCACTCACCAAAGGGGGCTAGACACTGGGATGGCTGACACAGCACAGTGATCCCCCTGGAGAAATCTGCTGAGGCCAGACCCTCCTTCGCAGCAGTGACCTCAAAATATCAACTTTCCTCCACTGACCTTCCCCAGCTCCACACCATGACTGTCCACGGTGTAAACTGCGATTCACACACTGCTGTGACAGGCATTCAAAACTAGCTGCCTGTGTATTTATATATCTACGTTAATGTCATTGATAAAGTTGGATGTGCAGCTACCTTGGGCACCTTCACAGAAGGGTTATCAGCTGGTGATCATCATTGCTGGACCAGGTGGAGCACTGGACTAAGTCCAGAAGATTTATTAACTTATAGCCTAGCTCGGTAGCAAACACAGCTTTTATATGAAAGAGAGACTGGGCGCGGCCACCCAGGCTGGAGAGCAATGGCACGATCTTGGCTCACTGCAATCTCTGCCTCCTGAGTTCAAACGATTCTCCTTCCTCAGCCTCCCAAGAAGCTGGGAATACAGGCGCCTGCCACCGCACTCGGCTAATTTTTGTATTTTTAGTAGAGACGCGGTTTCACCACGTTGGCCAGGCTGGTCTCGAATTCCTGACCTCAAGTGATGCACCTGCCTTGGCCTCCCAAAGTGCTGGGATTACAGGCATGAACCACCACGCCTGGCCAAAAATTTTAAATAATTTTATATATAAAAAAACATGTAGCAGTGTCAGGCACATGATACATTTCATTTGTTGAGTTAAATGTTTAAAAACCATCAGACTATCAAGAGGAAAAGGCTGGTCTCCTTCCCTGGAACTCAGACAAATCACTGAGGAGGTCAGAGGCAGGGCCCAGGCTCAAGTCACATAACAGCACTCTGGAAAATCTACATACTCCTATAATAAGGTCTACTAAATAGTCCAGATACGCCATCCCTAATTTGTGGGTATGTGACCGATGTGAAGCTTGCAACTGACTGCGCCATAAGGCCCATGCCAGTGAATAAGGTCAGTGGTTACTCTTCAAGGGTATATGGTCTTTTTTGAACTTTAATTCTGCCTGTTTTGGGTGAGAATAGCATCAAGTGAGAGTCAATGTTTCATACTTAGTAGGAATTAACTTATTTGCTGATGATCAGACTTCCCTCTTTATGAGGAAAGTCAGCCAATTTTTTTTTTTAATTAAAAGCTGGAGGTAGCTGGAGAAGTGATTAAGAATGTCTATCATGGTTTACATAGGAGCAGGTTTGTATTTAAATTGCAAGAACACCAGAGCCAAGGAGACATGGTAATTGGAAAAGTACTGATCTAAGGCCGGCAGGCCATCCACAGGACTGCGGGCGTAGCCCTCAGTGATTAATTACATCTTAATCCCACCTAGTATCTACACAGGAAGAATTAAGTGTTCACGAGGAAATTCACTGATAGCCATTGAAGCTCTTGTCTGTTGGTTTTTAAATTTTCAACTTATTTTTTTTTCAAACCTACAGAATAACCCATATAGATTCACCAATTTTGCCACTCTGCTCTCTCTCGATCTCTATCTGTAGTGTTTGCAGAGACATCATGATATTTCACCCTAAATCCTTCAGAACGCTTTTCTGAGAACAATGATTGGCCCTGGTTATCATACTTTCACTACAACGGTCCCCCTTGGGAAATTTAACATTGCCATAATACACACAGTAGTTCAGTATCCAGTGTCATAGTTCATGTTCAAATTTCCCATTTTCCCCAATAACAACCTTTATAGTTATTTTTCTTTTTTTTTCCCTGCCTATTATTCAAAGTTGTATGTTGCATTTGTTTTTTTCTTTTTTATTTTTTTGAGATGGAATCTCGCTCTGTTGCCCAGGGGCTGGAGTGCAGTGACGTGATCTCGGCTCACTGCAGGCTCCGCCTCTCGGGTTCAAGCGATTCTCCTGTTTCGGCATCCTTGAATAGCAGGAATTACAGGTGCCCACCACCATGCCTGACTCATTTTTGTGTTTTTAGTAGAGATGGGGTTTCACCATGTTGGCCAGGCTGGTCTCGAACTCCTGACCTCAGATGATCTGCCCACCTCAGCCTCCCAAAGTGCTGGGATTACAGGCATGAGCCACTGCGCCTGGCCGAATTAGTTGTTTGTTAATAATGAAAATTGGGCAACTTAAGCAACAAAACTTTTTGTTTTTAACATTAAATTTTGGAGATGAATCTGCCTAAAGAGGTATTATTTCTAGATTGTACTGAAGGATTACAGTGGACACATTGAGAATCCTCTTGAAGACGTGATCATCGTCATGTAAGTGAATTTGAGCCCTGGGCTGTATGTAGAATTAGGAGAAACGGCTTAGGGTGGGTCAAAGTCTTTTGTTTACTTTCAGTTATTCGCACTTGCCGTGGACCTGTCGCTTTTTTCTATAAACAACCTTTTATTCACATATACTGAGGACTATTTCATGTGCTGAGGCCCAGAGAACCAGTCATCTGGCCATTTTGGAACTGTGAGTGATGTCACCAGTGGTGTGTGCAGAGGGAGTGTCCATTAGCTGTCGTGGTGCTGGTGGGAGTGGGGCTGGGTGGAGACCTGAATACAGAGAAGGTTGTGGAAAGCCTGGGAAGTGTTTGAAGATGGAGTGCAGAAGGCCTTGGGAACAGGCTTGAGGGACAGGAGGCTGGAGGGAGGTGTGATGTCCCAGGTGGGGACAAGCAGGGAGATGGTGGATGTGGGGAAGGCTCCAGAAAGGTTTTGGGGGCCATGCGACAACCTAGCATAAGGCAACACAGAAGCCACTGCAGAATGCTGGGCTAGGCAGAGAACCCAGCCTTAACAGAGCAATGCTTGCCTAATCTGTCTCCGGCTGCCCGGCGCTGCACCCTACGGATGTGCCCAGGTGCAACACTTCCCATGGGATGGCACGTGGTTATGACTAACCTTATACATCTAACATTCATGCAAGCAAGTCCGTCTCTGGCATCAATCCTGCATGTGGGTCAAAGGCTATGCACATTTAGAATTTTTATGGATATCCACAAATTATCTGAATGGAAGCTATACTAATTTATTCTCCTACCAGCAAAGGAGGAGAGAGCTTGTTTCTCTAGTTTCTTCAAAATTTAAACTTTTTTTTTGAGACAAGGTCTCGCTGGCTTTGTTGCTCAGGCTAGAGTGCAGTGGCGCAATCACAGCTCACTTCAGCCTCAAACTGTGAGACTCAAGTGACCCTCCTGCCCCAGCCTCCTGAGTAGCTGAGACTATAGGCACGTGCCACCGAGCCCAGCTAAGGTTTTTAGAGACCGGGTCTGGCTATGTTGTCCAGGCTGTATTAAACTTTTAAAAAATCTTTGCTAATCTAATAAAAATGATTTCACGGTGACTTTGTTTTTTCTCTTACTACGGCGTAGTTGAATAGCTTCTCATATGCTTAAGAACCATCGAATTTCCTACGAACTGACCATCCATATGCTTTGCTCATGTTTCTATATACATATTTATAAATTTACTGATTCCTAAGAGCCTCACATACAAGAGGGAGAGGCGCCCTTTTGTAGTACCAATTTAAAATCATTGCCCCGGTTCACAACTTGTCTTTCTGAATGGAGGTTTTTTGCCAGGCAGCAATGAACGAGAGTCTGCCTCTCCGAATGTGGGCGGCCAGGACTAAGGTGAAGAAAGGTCTGTCGCTTCTCCGTCTCAACGTTTTGCGATGGCACACACACTAGGCGGAGGGGGTCAAGAGAGGCCACACAGGCCCCCAGGGAAGAACCTAGAGCCAGGCCCGCGGCTGGCCCGGTGCTCGCCGTCCCTTCTTGGCCCCTCGGGGCACAAAGCTCGTGTCCCAAAGCCCACCCCGCCGGCCAAATCCAGAGGCCACCATGAGTGGGAGCAAGTCCCAGGCCTGCTCCAGAGAAAAACTCGACCCCACCCACCGCCACCACTGCCCAACCCCGCAAGACACGCGTCCGAGGAGAGACGGAGGGAGAGCTGCCCGCGCGCGTGGGCGGCGGGGCCGTGCCACGTGGGAGGGGGCCGCGCGCGGAATCCCCTCCTGCCAGACCCGCCCCGCGAACGCCCGCTGCCCCGTCCACGCCGCCCACGTCCCGCAGTCCCACCCGCAGGCCTCGCCAGCCGCGCCACCGTCTCGCGCGCGCCCCCCGCGCCCGGACGCAAACTACAAGTCCCGCCATGCCCCGCCACCGCCCCCCCAGCTTCCGGTGCTGCGCAGTTTCCGGAGCGGATCGCAACCCGGAGTCCGGATCCGATCCCGCTCTGCACATTCCAAAGGCAGGTAAAGCTCTGGGCCCCGCGCCTGCCGCCCGCCCCGGCGCGCGCCCCGCCTGTCCCGGCCCACGCCAGCCGCCCCCGCGAGCCCCGGCGCGCCCCGGACCTGGCGCCCCCCGCCCCCCGCTCCCGGCCGCCGCGCGCCGCCCCGGTCCAGCCGCCATGCCGACTGTTCTTTGTTACATTCGCCGGCTGCGGGCACCGTTGGCGATCGGAGTCAAAACCCGGCTGGATTTCCCGGAGCCGCTCCGGGATCGCCCTGCGCGCCGCCCGCCCGCCAGCCGGGTCCCGCCGCCGCGGGCGCTCCTGGCTGGGCCCAGCGCCCCCGCCCCCGGCCTTGCCCCCTCCGCCCGCCCGCGGCCAGGCCCAGCGTGGAGCCGCGGAGCTGCCGGGCCGCGTTCGCCCGTGGGCGCGGCGCGGGGTCTCCACCGCCCCCGGCCCGTGGCCCCGCGGCCCCAGTCCCCGGGCGGTTTCGTCGCCGAGGGCCTCGGGGATGTCGCTGTCCCCGCCCTCGGGAACAGCCCGTGCAGGGCGCACGGGAGGGTCCCTGGACCCCACCCCCGCGTTTAGAGTAGCTGAGTCCGGGGGATGGGGTCCCCAGGCCCTCTGCGCCTTATTTTCGTAAGCCTTTTGGTGGCAGAGAGAAGGTAGCGAGGTGGATGGATGGGTGACGCGCGCCTGCCCGGGGTGGGTGGCTGTGAGGGAACTGGGCGCGCCCGCCGCTCAGGTGAGGCCCGCCTCGCGCGGACAGGTGGGGACGGGGGCCACGTGCGGGCTCCGGCGAGGGGGAAGGTGTTCACGCAGGGGTCGGCCTTGAGAAGACAGAAATGAAAACTCATGGAAATGAATACCACTACCTGGTGGTTGGAGTTATCACCCATTTGCCTTCCTTAAGCCCGTGAGGTAGTGGATGGGTTTTTCCCCCACAAATGCTCAGAAATTGCCCCTCACCCCCAAGCCTCCAAAGAGAGTTTAAAACGGTAGAAACAAGTGTGTGATCAGAGGCACGTGGACTTATGTGTGTATTTAAAGCTGCCAACCTTGTTTTACAAAACCATATTGGCTTAAGCCAGACTCAAGTGAATTTGGAGAACCCAGCTTGGTTCCTGAAGGTGTTTTTAAGGATGACATGTAAAGGCACCAGTGGTTTTGTGATGAACGCTAAAAAGTAGCAGTGACAGTTCTCCTGGGAGAATGCAGTGGTGTAAACGCTTTTGAAAAGGGAGGTGATCCCACCCCGGTGCACACACCGCTACCATATTTTGTTTCAAGCTCGGACATTTTCACATGTTCCACGTTTTCACTGCTTCACTCCTTCCCCAGATTTCCCGACATCGCTGCCTCATAGTGAAAGATTAAGAAGTGCTAGCTCTATAATTTAGATTTTCAAAAGAAAAAAATATTTTTTTAATAGTTTGTTTTTATTCTTATATCTGTGATTTAAACTTTTTGCAGCAAAGTAAGCCACCAAAGAATGAACTAGTATGTCCCATTTTGGAAGCAGGCGGGATGGTTATCTCTCCAGAAGACAAATAAATAAATGTAATAATCAACTGTAGTTGGAAGGCTGCTAGCTTGTCTTGGAATAATTATATTTGACAAAGAACTCTGTTCACTTAGGATGTGGCTCTCATACCATTTTTGATGTCATTATCTGTTCAGAGGGCCAGGAAAGAACAGTCCTGCTATTTTGCAGTGAGGGAAGATTTAAGCACGGGTGTCTTCCACCCGTGTGCTCAGAGGTTGGGATGGCGAGCAGAGACCTAAATGCTCTCTCAGACTCCATTCCTCATTTGCAAAGTGTGAATGGCCCTGCTCAGCTCACCTCACCTCACAGTGCTGGTGTGTGTAGATATTCATTCATTAGGCCATTCGTTCATTCTTTCTACCAGTGTTTATTGAAAACACCTGTTACATGCCCCAGGCTGTAGTGGACGGGAGAGAGGGCTACAGCTTACACCTGGTGGACCTGATGTTCTGGTGGCGGGGGAGGGGTCAGGCGGGAGGTGGTGTAGACAGAAAATCATAAACTCTCAGTTAAGGCGGTGGGAAGAGCAGGAAGAAAGGAGGGAGGGCAGGCAGGTGGCAGGCCAGGAGTGGGGCACTTGGGGGTGGGACTAGAAGGGGCTATGTGAGGAGGGGCCATAGTGCAGACCAGTGCTGTGAGGGAGCCTCTGGTGGAACTGGGCGAGGTGGTGCCTGCCCTACCAGGCAGATGGTGGCAAGTGCAAAGGCCCCGGGGTGGGATGAGCCCAGGATGAGACAGGCCAGTGTGGTCGTGCAGGCGGGCAACAGGGGCTAGGCACACAGCAGAGATTTTATTCTGAGTGCCTTGTGGATGCCACTGAGGGGCTTTGAGCAGTGGTGGGGTAGAACAGTGGTGGGGATGGAGTTGAGGGGCTTTGAGCAGTGGTGGGATGGAGCTGGCATCACAGGAATCCAGGCTGCCTGATTCTACTCCGCATAGCTTGGAGGCAGAGGGGGAGACGGGCAGCACAGAGCCAGCTCCAGAGCCAGGCAAGCCTGCTGCTGGTTTGGTTGGGAAATGCATGGTGGGTGACTGGAGTTGCTGTTTACTGAAGTGCAGGTGACAGCTATGTCCTGAGTGTGGGGGTGACCTGAGGGACTCAGGGGCCCTGTAGACCAGACGTCTTCAAACTGCCCCTCAGAGTGGGAGAAGCCCCTGCCCTGGGCCCACGTCCACTCCTCAAAAGTCTCCTTCTAAGGAAAGGTCCCTCTTGCAGTCATGGGCCCAGGGGTGTGGGAACCACGGGGTCCCAGCAGATGTGAGGGTGTTGGGGGGTGGCTTCCCATGGGCCGCAGGCCTGCAGTGCTGCGGGAGCTTCCGCCGTTGGCGTTCATGGTGATCGTTGATGGCAAGTTGATCTTTGATGAATTCGGGCTCGGAACTCAAGAGGATGTGGCACTGGGGGACTCTGCTGTGACCAAGCCTCTTCTGCTCCCATCTCCTTATTTCTGGAACCGGCTTCTCTGCGCTCACATTTCTAGAAAGAGGAATAGGGACAGAGGTGAGCATCTGTCCATGATATGTGAACTGATTGTGGGGGCAGCTCTTTCTCTTCTATGAAACACAGCTTTTATGTTAGATGATGTTTGTCAAAGCGCAGACTGTTCCTGTTTTGATTGGTGGTGTTTCAGTTGTAGTCTCACCACGTAAGGAGATTTTGTTCGAGGTGGACCACTCACATGATGCTGGTCCCTAAGATCACAGTACCGTATTTTTACTGTACCTTTTCCATGTTGAGGTATGTTTAGATAAACAAATACTGTAATGTTACAGGTGCCTACAGTATTGTGTATAGTCAAGTACTGTCCAGGTTTGTAGCCTAGGTGTGTAGTAGGCTATACCATTTAGGGTTGTGTATGCACGCTCTATCATGTTTGCACAACTATAGAATCCCATAGCAATGCATTTCTCAGAATATATCACCACCATCGAGCACACACGACTGTACTGCAATGACAGTCAATCCAGGAGAAGTTAGCACTACCCTGTGGCTGTAGAAAATCAAGACAAATTCAATTTATATGCATGTTTGTGTTGCAAAAAGTTACCGTGGGGGAATCGATAGAGTAATTTCAAGCACGAATATATGAGGCCGGGTTTGCATTTTGTAGTAACAGAAATAGGAGTTCCTGGAGGAAGAAGGGTACCCTTTCTGGCCCTTAAAGAAGAGCCCGCTCATGTCCATCGTAAATAGATGGCCATGGCTGTCACGTTGTCATGCCTAGATTCTGATAGATATGTTTACAAGACTGACATCGTGGTTTTATTTTAAGTCAATATTTACAGTATGCTGGAAATGTTGTCCCTTGCAGCTGTTTACAACAGGGATGAACAGTTTTTGCTGTCAGCCGAAATGCAGGGAGTCGCGTTTTAGGAAACACTTTGGTGGGGATACTGGCAAAACTCAAAGAACCTGGTCGCTCCTGGTTCCAGGCGCCAGGTGGAGGTGCCTCTGGGGCCTGGGGAGGGTGAGGCGCCGCCAGGAGGCTGGCTTGGGAGTTGGGGGTTGGGGGAAGTGCTACATTCAGAGGGAAGGAGGTCCAGGTAGCCAGCTTGGGGTACCTTCTGTGGAGGCTGTGGTGGGCAGGTGCAGACAGCAAAGGGGCTTGGGTGGGAGCATGCTGGAGAGGGACCCTCCAGGGCAGAAGGGGTTTCCAGAGGAGGCAGTAAGGATGACTTAGGGTGCAGAGGAGCTTGGACTGGGCGGGGTCCCGCTGAAGCCACTCATCCTACATGAATCTTACTCAGAGCAGGAGAAGCTGAGATCTGCACCCTGGCCTGGAGTCCTCCAAGCCCACGGGGTCTGATGAGCACAGACGGCTGGAACCTGGCTTTCTGAGAGATGATGCTTTTCTTTGCCTGAGATGCACCGTCTGTTCCTGGCTCCCTCTGACTGATCCGCTTGTTCGCCGTGGTCTGGGTCTCCACTGGACAGCTCTGAGTGTTGACCTATTACAAGTATCATCAGTAAGCCTTGACTGAATGATGCGGCACCAGGCAAGCTCCGTGTAGTCTGGGGTCCCTCATTCCGGACGGGGGTTGGGCCTGCAGGATGTAAATGTGGTTGGAATTTAATTTCCCACTCACTGGACCAAGAGTCTGCTTTTGAGAAGGGGTGTTCCGGGTGTCTCAGAACCCTCTGGGCCTCTGGCCTTGCGTAAGTTTCTACGTATACACACACACACACCCCCACACAAATGTATATATATGTATGTGGTAGTTAGTTATAGTAGGTTTGCCTTTTATTGTGACCAAAACCGTAAATGCTGTTGTAGCGCCTCGTTAGGCCAGAGGTTAACAGGGTCCTTGTTCTGAGCAGCCGCCTCTGCTCTGACTGGCAGGTGGTCCTGTGATCTGGATTCCTTGTCTCCCTGGGTCCCTGTCCCCCAGCACGGCTGACTTCTCCAGGCCTTGCTCTCTGCCTCCTCTTATTCCCTCCGTGGCGCTCTCCCTGACCTCATGCTGAGAATGCATGAGAACCTGCTTGTGAAAACATGCTAAGCCAGCACTCACAGCCTCTCCACCATCCAAGCCCTCTAGGGTCACACAAGCCTTATCATTAAGTAGGAATCAGTCCTCCCACCCTCGTATTGTTAAGCAGACACGGGACAGCCAGTTAGAGCACCCATCAGTGTGGTGGAGTCTGGACTGCCTCAGTTTGCTTTTTTTTTTGAGACAGTCTTGCTTCATCACCTAGGCTGGAGGGCAGTGGTGTGATCTCCATCTCAGCTCACTGCGACTTCTACCTCCTGAGTTCAAGCAGTCTCCCCACCTCGGCCTCCCATGTAGCTGGGACTACGGGTATGTGCCACCATGCCTGGCTAATTTTTGTGTTTTTTGTAGAGATGGGGTTTCTCCATGTTACTGAAGCTGGTCTCAAATTCCTGGGCTTCAGTGATCCTCCCGCCCTCGGTCTCCCAAACTGCTGGGATTAGAGGTGTAAGCCACCTCGCCCAGCACGGTTTCCATTTTAAGATGGTAGAGTGCACACCTTTCTCTCCCTCTCAAAGAACCAGATGTGAAGATGAGAAATATAGATATCATCGTTGATGAAACTAAGAGTTCAGAAGGTGAGAATAGAGAAGAAATCATAAACCGTACAAGAAAACGCTGGGGCTGAGGACATGCTGCCAGGATGAAGGCCCAGTCAGTGCGCGGTATCAAAGCAGGTCACAGAATTTCAGGTCGCAGTTGCTAGAGAAAAACTTCCGAAAGATTCTGGAGGTAGAGAGCTGCACAGAAGAGATTTGCTGGAAGGAAAGATATAGGTGCATCAGCCACAACGCTGGAAGCTGATGGACCATGGTGTCCTTCCTTGGACATTGGGCATTTGGAGTGACAGTGACCAGTGACTGTGTACCCAGGCAGCCCAATTGAGGTGTAGGGGTAGAATAAGAACATTCACAGACATGACACATCTTCCCACAAGATACACCCCCATGTGCCCTCCTACGGAAACTACAGGAAAATGCTCTTTCCAGAGGCAGGGAGTAAGGGAAGGGAAGCAGTGAGGCTCAGGAAACAGCTCCACGTGCAGGAGAGGGAACCGGGGCCCAAGGGTGATGGGGAAGGGGCGGCCCAGGATGCAGCTTGTGTAGACCTCAAGGGCGTGGGACAAGGAGGGGAGTGCTAGGAAGCACAGTGGAACCCCTGGGCCAGCTCATTGGTCTGAGTCGCTGAAAAACCATAAGGAGAAGCCATCGCAGGGTGGGGAAGATGTGGCCATGGGTGCCTTCCCCTCTTACCACCACCAGCAACAGGGCCTGTGCACATGCATGAAACATTGCGTGAAACTGCACACAGGCAGCAAAGACGAAAGTCACGTGGGCTGGGCACGGTGGCTCACGCCTGTCATCCCAGCACTTTGGGAGGCTGAGGCGGGTGGATCACGAGGTCAGAGTTCAAGACCAGCCTGGCCATGATGGTGAAACCCCGTCTCTACTAAATTTACAAAAATTAGCCAGGCGTGGTGGCAGGCGCCTGTAGTACCAGCTGCTGGGGAGGCTGAGGCAGAGAATTGCTTGAACCTGATTGAGCTATTTCACTCCAGCCTGGGTGACGAGAGCAAAACTCCATCTCGAAAAAAAAAAAAGCCTCATGCGTATGAAGACACCTAACAGTTCTAGAAACCGGCTGTAATGCCCTTTCTTTCTGATCTTCTCACTAAATACAGTGCTTTCTTCCAGCCAAATCCAGTGGTTCAGCGTGCCCAGCTGTGTGCACTGTGCGCTCTCCTTGGCCCTCCCGCCCCCCGACCTCCGCCTCTGCCCCACGCAACAGTAGGAAGCAAAATGTAAGCACAGTATATTGAATGTTTCCGACACAAAGAGATGATACCTGTTTGCGATGATGGATGGGCTTATTCCCGATCTGCTCACTATCCATTATAAGCATCAATTTGTACCCCATAAATAGCTACAGTCGACTACGTGTCAAAAAAATTAAAAGTACAAAAAATAAAGCCTAAGTAAATATAATGAATCAATTAACTTTAAAGTGATTGACGATGAACTTAAGTTCATTATTGTTGTTTCTTTTCTTTTGAAGAAAAGATGTATTAATAATGAACTTGTTAAGGCAGCCAATAATATTTTCAGAGTCATAATATATACATCGATTTAACTATAATCATATTGGGAAATGAGGGGAGAGGAAGAGACTCTAAGAAAGCCAACCCTTCATCTTCCATAAGAAGAAATAAAAATGCGAGATCCAACTTTGAGAAATGAGGCATCTTAGAGAAGCGTGTTATTTTGAGGTGTAGAAGCAGGTATAGCAGAAGACAGAGGCTCGAATGGCCTCCCTGGAGAATGGCATAGAAAATGGGGGAGTGGAGAAGGGGCACTTTTTGTTTTCTTAAACGCATTTATATAAATAACTTTTTTTTTTTTTGAGATGGAGTCTCACTGTTACCCAGGCTGGGGTGCAATGGCATGATCTCCACTCACCGTGACCTCTGCCTCCCTGGCTCATGCGATTCTCCTGCCTCAGCCTCCCGAGTAGCTGGGATTACAGGTGCCTGCTACTATGCCCGGCTAATTTTTGTATTTTTAGTAGAGACGGGGTTTCACCATGTTGGTCAGGCTGATCTCGAACTCCCGACCTCAGGGGATCCGTCTGCCTTGGCCTCACAAAGTGCTGGGATTACAGGTGAGAGCCACCACACCCAGCATAGGTAGCATTTTGATGAAACCAAGAGGTTCAGAAAGTGAGAAAAGAAGATAAATCATAAAAGAAATAGTCTAAGAAAACCTTGAACTATTTATAGTTATGTAATAGCTATTTGCTTTGTATAGAATAAACATTATTTTAGAGAAGACAAAAAGACTCGGATATAAAAGGGCCCGATGATCCATTGTGTCCTGGGGCCTTCCTTGCCGATGGGCCGGGCTGGGTCTAAGTGGGTCCTAGTACACAGGTGTGTGCTGCTGTGCAGGTGGAGGCCGGCCAGCTGCAGGAGAGACTGCAGTCAGCAGAGCCTATCGGAGCACCCCTTGTGTTCCCATGTCTTGAGCCTGGGTGCTGGCAAGGTGATATGGTCTGGAGGAGCAGCAGCCGTCCCAGGGGAAGAGGCTGCTGGTCGGCCATCAGTGGTAACGGCAGAGGACCCCTTTTCGTGTCTGTCATGTTTCAGGACATGTGGTGAGGGACACTGGGCCCCTCATGTCTGCTTTCGAGACCCACTGTGGGCCTACAGGTCCCAGATTGGGAACCAGAGCGTCAGTGAGCAGCTCTTGGACACATCCCTGGGCAGTGAGGTGTCCGACACAGAGCCACTGAGCCCTGCCAGGTCCTGCCAGGTCTCGGTCTGCTGTGCCGTTGCCTGTGACTGGAATCCTGTTCTGCCTCCTATGGGCTTATTTCAGTTGGGGAGGAAGGGTAGGAGCCCAGACAGGGACAGCCTGTGGCTTTAATAATGGCAGCTGCTGCTTGGAGGGACAGTGACAGGGAGGGTGACCCCAGGCGGAGGCAGAGGCGGTGGTGTGGGAGGCGAGGGGGGCCTGTGGGAGGAATGCACAGCCAAGGACGGTCCCCCAAACACTGTTGGGACATGCGGGACCCCTGGATGAGGCTGGAAGAAAGCATTGTATTTAATAAGAAATGAGATTAGAAAGAAAGGGAGTTACGGCCAGCTTATAGAATGCATGCATTTTAACTGCTGGGTAGCAGGCAGTGAGGAGTGGTTCTGTGTGATGCCATTTCATCACAGCCGTGGAAGCTGGGTTAAAAATCTCTGTCTACCCATCCATATCTGTGTTTTATCCTTATTTTATGAGACGGTAACAGTGAGCTGAAATGTGGAAGTTGTGCCAGCTGAAAGGCACTCGGTGAGTCCTAGGCCCCCGTCTTATCGTAAGGTGAGGACATTGAGGCCCATGGAGGGGCCACGATTCACGGCGGTCTCTCTCATCTGGTAAACAGCAGAGGCGGACTCATACCCTGGGCCTGGCGTCTGGTCTTCTTGGAGCAAAGCCAGGTGCTGCCTCTCTGCGGACCCTGGGAGTTTGCAGTGTGGACCATCCTTTTTTAGCACATTCATCACTGTGTGCAAAAGGTGCTCTTTGCCCAAATAAATCTGGGAACCTGCTGGACAGAACACGTCTCAGCTGGGCGCAGCAGCTCATGACTGTAATCCCAGTACTTTGGGAGGCCTAGGTGGGCAGACCTAGAGATTGAGTCGAGAGATGGAGACCATCCTGGCCAACATGGTGAAACCCCATCTCTACTAAATATACAAAAATTAGCTGGGTGTGGTGGTGTGTGCCTGTAGTCCCACCTACTTCGGAGGCTGAGGCAGGAGAATCGCTTGAATCCGAGAGGTAGAGGTTGCAGTGAGCCTAGATCATGCCACTGTACTCCAGTCTGGGTGACAAAGTGAGACGCTGTCTCAAAAAAAAAAAAAAAAAAAATCTCAACAGAGATGGTTGCTGTGGGTCTTCTTGGAGCCTCTCCTCCAGTGTGTGTCATGACTCCAGAGTGGGAATCTAAGATTTCACAGACTGACTTAGCCAGAGTCCGTCTCCCCCTGCCCACAGGCCCGTGAAGCCCCCCACAGCATCTTGTAGGACGGTTTGCGGCACATATTTTTGAAAATACATTTGCTTTTTCCCTTTAGTGAGTTTTCCCTTAGTGCTTTTGATACTGTGATGAGGGCACATGCCCAGTGGGAAAGACGCTTCTCCTGCTTCCACAAACATTCCCTGAGCCTGGAGACCAGGGCTGGCTTCTGAGCACTTGAGATGTGTCTGGTCCAAATTAAGATACGCGGTAAGAGTAAAATACACACTGGATTACTAAGGTTTAGTATGAAAAAATTCCTTAATACTTTTTTACATCTTTAAAAAATAGTTTTATTAATAAATGTTGACATTATATTTTGCATTTACTAGATTAATAAAATGTGACTAAAATTACATATTGTGGATCATAGCAAGAATTTTTATGGCGTAAAACAAGACTGTTCTAAAATTTCTATGGAAAGGTAAAGGAACTGGAATAGAATGGCTGGAACAGTTTTGCAAAAGAAGAGTAAAGTGTGAGGAGCCCTTCTGCCCAGCTTTGAGGCTTGCTGTGAAGTTACAGTCATCAAGCCTGCACTGGTTGACTTCCACTGAGCGTGGTGCTGCTGGAGAGGTCAGCGGGCTAGCAGGGAGCCCCAGGCATAGACTCACATCAGCATGGGCACCTGGCTTGGACAGAAGCGCAGGAGCCACTCAGCAGTGCCGAGGCCATGGGGCACCGTGGGCAAAAAGGTGGACCTTAGCTCAGCCTCTCAGCATATGCAAAATGTATTTCAGATTGGATAACAGATTTAAATGTAAGATGTACAATTATAAGACTTTTCTAGCTGGGCGTGGTGGCTCACGCCTATAATCCCAGCACTTTGGAGGTCAAGGAGGATAAATGTCTTGAGCCCAGGAGTTCAAGACCAGCCTTGGCAACATAGTGAGATCCCTGTCTCTACAAAGAAATAATAATAATAAAAATAGCCAGACATGGCGATGTGTGCCTATAGTCCTAGCAACTCAGGAGGCTGAGGCAGGGAGATCTCTTGAGCCCTGGAGGTAGAGGTTGCAGTGAGCCGAGATCATGCCACTGTACTCCAGCCTGGGCATCAGAGTGAGAGTCTCTCTTAAAAACAAAGACTTTTCTGGGAAACATAGGAGAAAGTCTTTGGAACCTTGGGCTTGGTGAAGAGAGGTGTTAGATGTGATACCAGAGCAGAGTCTTTGAAAGGGAAAGTCAATCCATTAGAAGTCAACAAAGTTAAAAACCATCACTCTGCAGAAGACCCTAACACTGGGAGTAGGAGGAATGAAAAGACAAGCCCCAGGCAGGGAGAAAATACTTGCAAACTACTCCTGACGAAGTATCTGCATATACAGATAAGGAACTCTAAAACACATCAGTAAAATAATCCTGTCAGTCCAACTAAAAAATGGGCAAAAGGGCCGGGCGCAGTGGCTCACGCCTGTAATCCCAGCACTTTGAGAAGCCGATGTGGGCGGATCACGAGGTCAAGAGATCGAGACCATCCTGGCCAACATGGTGAAACCCCATCTCTATCAAAAATACAAGAATTAGCTGAGCGTGGTGGCGTGCACCTGTAGTCCCAGCTACTTGGGAGGCTGAGGCAGGAGACTCGCTTGAACCCAGGAGGCAAATGTTGCAGTGAGCCAAGATTGCGCCTCTGCACTCCAGGCTGGGTGACAGAGCGAGACTCCGTCTCAAAACAACACAAAAATTGGCAAAAGACACGAAAAGCCAGCTTTTGCTGAAGAAGATTTATTAATACATGTGGCCAGAAGCACATGAAAATATATTCAGCGTCATTAGCCACTAGGGAAATGCAGATTAAAACCACAAGGAGATACCACTTCACATCTGCCAGAATGACACCACCAGAGGCTGGGAGGCTGCTGAGAAACTGGGTCTCTCCTGCGTCGCGGGTGGGAGTGCAAAGCGCTACAGCCTCTCCGGAAAACAGCCTGTCAGTTTATTAAAAAACAAAGCATCCTCCTAACAGATGACCCAGTCATTGCACTCTTGGGTGTTTATCTCAGAGAAATGAAAACTTAGTACAAAAAAAACTTGTACACGATTGCTCCTAACAGGTTTATTTGTAACAGCCCCATGTGGAAAAAAAACCCACTCACACTTCTGTGTGTGAGTGAATTGCTAAACAAATGGTAATGCACTTGAACCATGGAATATTGTTCAGCAATAAAAAGGAATGAGCTTGTGATAGAGGCAACATCCTGGAGGGATCTCCAGGGTGTTATTTGAATTAGAAAAAGCCAATCTCAAAAGTCACAGGCTGTCTCATTTATATGACTTTATTTATTTATTTATTTATTTATTTATTTATTTATTTTGAGACAGAGTCTTGCTCTGTCACCCAGGCTGGAGTGCAGTGGCACAATCTTGGCTCATTGCAACCTCTGCCTCCCAGGTTCAATTGATTCTCCTGCCTCAGCCTCTCGAGTAGCTGAGATTACAGGCGACTGCCACCACGCCTGGATAATTTTTGTATTTTCAGTACAGACATGTTGGCCAAGCTGGTCTTGAACTCCTGATCTCAGGCGATCCACCTGCCTTGGCCTCCCAAAGTGCTGCGATTACAGGTGTGAGCCACCACACTCAGCCTATACAACATTTTTGAGATGACAAAATTGTAGAGGTGGAGAACATTATCACCAGACACGTGTCTTTTAAAATTGTGAAGCTTTCATTTCCCAATATTTCAAAACTGGTAGCTTTTTCTAAACCTCCTCAGCCTTTGTAGATCACATTAGTAAATAATCTTTAAACTATTTTCCAAGCTAGGCACAATGGCACATGCCTGAACTCCCAGCTCTGCGGGAGGCTGAGGCAGAAGGGTTGCTTGTGCCCAGGAGTTTGGGGCCATAGTGCTATGTTCATGCCGGTGAAAAACCACTGCGCTCCAGCCTGGGCAACAGAGTGAGACTGTCTCTTAAACGTTTCTGTTTCACCTGTTCTGCTCAAGGGTGTAGCCTCAGCTTGCTTTCCTTTCACTGCTTTCGGGACCCTTTGCAGGAGACTTTTCCTGGGGGAACAGGAAAATCTGCCCCAGCCCTGGGGAAGATTGTAAACGGAGATGGTAAGTGCTAGAATAGGAAGGAGTTTCGTCTTAACTCTTTTCAATGTTAAGGGGTTTGGGTGCGGGCGCAGCGGAGGACCCTGAGCAGCTGCCTTCTGCAGGGTCCCTCTGTGTGAACAGAACGTCTGTGTGAAACGCAGCTAGTCAGAGAGGTTTCTGGGCTTTCTGAGCTGAGGGTGTCGGGCATCTCCCCAGATCTCAGAGGTCAGCACAGAAAGGTGTCCCCACTCCCTCAGCCCCTGCCTGGGAGGTTACCCTCCCAGGTGAGCAGGTTGTGGTTGAACCTGGCGGGGCATAGCCGTCTGGTAACAACAGAAAGTTCACACTCCTTGTTCTAGACCTTCCTGCTCTGCACTGAGAAGTGAGTGAGGAGGGTCTCTCCAGGGAGCAGAGGAAGGCGTTCTGCTGGCTTCTCCCCAGAAGTCAAGATGTGGGTCAGGGGGTCCAGGCGGATCTGGGTTCCACTGGCCCTCTCTCATTTCCCTGTGCAGGCCCCGGGTCACACCCTTGGTCGTGTGGTGTGTGTGGAAGAGGAGAAGCTTTGTGTTCGTTCTGCTGCCCCAGATGAGCAGCCCTTCTTCACCACCTGGCCATGGCGGGTGCCCCGCGACTATCTGGACAGGAAGTGGATGCTGTTTTCTTTGAGCTGATAAGGTGTTCTTGCGGTGCCAGGCAGTTTCCTAAAAAGCTGTAGATGCCAAGAACAGCATGGTTGGCTTGCAAGATTTCTCCAGCAGCACAGGCTTCGTTTGAACTTTCTTGCAAGTACGTAAACATGGAAACCCATAGCCAGGCTTAGCGTCAAGTGGAGGGAAGGCACTCCAAGGGTGGTCCCTGGAGGCCACTAAGGAGAAAGACCCCAGGCCGAGGCCGCCTCCTGTTGTGGGCCGGGGATGTCAGAGGCCACGCGCAGGCCATTGTGGCAGCATTGGAACCTTGTACCTAGCAGATGCCCTGTAAATACAGAAAAAAATGATATAAAAGTTTAAAATCATTTTTATGTGGAACATGTAAAATTTATCTTCAGATATTAGTGCTAATCTAACCAAACTTTTGAACTTTCTTGGCATAACTTGCGCAAACAAAGCGTTGGGACTTTCCAAGCACTCCCAATTATCTGGAGGTGGCGTCAAGCCGTGGGTTATCAGGGCTCTCCCGTACGTGGGGTGCTACACACAAAGCACATAAGAACTGAACAGAGGGAGTGGGTGGAAAAATCGGTTTTAAGCTTCCATCTTTCATCGTTAAACATCTAGTAGAGGCTGGGCGTGGCGGCTCATACCTGTAATCTGAAGTGGGAGGCTGAAGCAGGAGGATCACTTGAGGCCACGAGTTTGAGACCAGCCTGGCCAACATAGTGAGACCAACTCTCTACAAAAAATTAAAAAATTAGCTGGGTGTGGTGGTGCGTGCCTGTAGCCCCAGCTACTTGAGAGGCGGATGCTGGAGGATCACTGGAGGCCACGAGTTTGAGGCTATAGTGAGCTGTGATGGCACCATTACACTCCAGCTTGGGTGACAGAGCAAGACCCTGTCTCAAAATAAAATGAAAGAAATCTAGTAGAAAAAAACAGACCATGTGCATGACATTATATGACAGCTGAGATAGTGGTTTGAGAAGAGTTAACTTTTTGGGGGGATCACGGAGGAGGTGAGAATTATTGAAGGGAGGAAGGTGTCTAGGAAGGTGAGATTAGGGCTCTGTCCCTTGGTGGGACCTCCATGGTGGACTGAGGGGATGTGGCCGTGCCTAGGGTGCGTTGAGGGTGCACCAGGAAGTGGCTGATTGTCTTAGCAGACGTCAGCCTGTCCTGTGTGCCTGTCCCAATGAGTGTCCAAGTATATATATTTTTTATTTTGAGATAGAATCTCACTCTGTCCCCGAGGCTGGAGTGCTGTGGCACGATCTCGGCTCACTGCAGCCTCCGCCTCCCAGGTTCAAGCGATTCTCCTGCCTCAGCCTCCCAAGTAGCTGGGATTACAGGCATGCACCACCACGCCCAACTAATTTTTGTATTTGTAGTAGAGACAGGGTTTCCCCATGTTGGCCAGGATGGTCTCGATCTCTTGACCTCACGATCTGCCTGCCTCGGCCTCCCAAAGTGCTGGGATGACAAGCATGAGCCACTGCGCCTGGCTGGCTCCAAGTATATTCTGCTGTGCAAGGCTGCCACAGGTCTTGCCCTCTTGGCTCTTGAAGTGTGATGGGAGAGAAATGAGATCAGTAACACACAGCCACGGCTACACGGTCACTGCTGTGGAGGAAATCACAGAGCGCTTTTAGAAGGTGCCCTGCGCTTTGGACAGGTGGATCAGGGAGACCCCCGAAGAAGTGACCGTTAAGCTAAGACTGAGGAGTGCTGGAGGCTTTGCAGAGAAGGCTGGAGGCAGTTCCAGCCAGGGGGCGAGCACGTGCAGAGGCCTGGAGGCAGGACCCAGCTTGGCGGTTCCTGGAAGTGTGGCTGGAGAGGGTAGGGCAGGGGGAGGTGTGGTGAGAAGGCTGCCAAGAAAGGCAGTGCCTGGTCATGTGCAGGAGTTTGGGTTTTGTTCCTGGGACAGTGGGAAGCCGATGATGCTTGACGCTGGCAAGCGATGTGACTAGATTTATGTGGAAAATGGGTTGGTGGCCCGGACAGAGGAGGAAGAGTTATCTGGAGACCCTTACAGCCTTACAGGTAGAGAAAGTGGGCTGTGGCCAAGGGAGGTAGTAACAGGGGCTGCAGGTGGAGTGGGTGTGATGGCGGGTGTGAGAGGGAGGTGCGAGAGGTCCCGGGGGTTCCAGGTCTCTCTGACAACCGTGTCCCAAGATGGAGGAGGTGGGGGCAGAGTGACATCATCAGGAAAGCTAGGAGAGCCCAGAGGTTTACTTTTAACATGTTGGTTTTTGGGTTGCCTGCTGCCTTTTGAATGAAGATGCAAATGGTTTCCTTTTATAGATTGCAGTTTTGGTGACAAGTTTAAAACGGTGGCTAGCCCTAGAGCCCAAAGATATTCTCTGTTTTTCTAAGTTCTATTATTATTTAATATTTTATGTGTTCCGGCTGTGATCCATTTTAAGTTAATTTTCTAATGAGTTATGAGGTTATGGTTTATTTTTTCCCTGTGGGTACCCAGTTGCTCCAGCACCATCTGTTGAAATGGCTGCCCTTCCTCAGTTGGATTACTTTGTCTTTGTAAAAAATGCAGGCTAAACGCGGTGGCTCACGCCTGTAATCCCAGCACTTTGGGAGGCTGAGGTGAGCGGATCACGAGGTCAAGAGATCGAGACCATCCCGGCCAGCATGGTGAAACCCCATCTCTACTAAAAATACAAAATTAGCGTGGCATGGTGGCATGAGCCTGTAGTCCCAGCTACTCGGAAGGCTGAGGCAGGAGAATCGCTTGAAGCCAGGAGGTAGAAGCTGCAGTGAGCCGAGGTCGCGCCACTGCACTCTAGCCTGGTGACAGAGCAAGACTCTGTCTCAAAAAAAAAAAGCTTTGGGCATGTTTGTTTAGGTCTGTTTCTGGGTTGTCTATTCTGTTCCATTGATCTCTGTCCACCATCTCACCGGTATCAAAGTTTTCATTACTGTAGCTTGATAATTAAGTTTGAAGTCAGATAGACTGAGTCTCTCACTTCAGGCTTCTTTTTCAAAGCTGTTTTTAGCAGTTGTCTTCACTGAGCATTCCATGTAAGGAACATTTGCCTGCAGTCACCCCTCATCTCCCGTTTACCACCAGGTTAGATGCAGATGGTCCTGGGCTGAGCTGAATTGACATTTGTGATAAGTTGGGTTTCCTGATGTTATTGCTGTGGTCTTCCTGTGATAGCAGTTGTGCTTAGTTTTTGTCATGTTAGGTGTATAAATTTTAAAGAGATTTCAGGCAAAGTAGTGGTTCTCAGACTTGGGCTGCATCCGAACCTCCCAGAGAGCTTTGCAAGCAGAGTGCAGGGCCCTCGGCAGAGCCTGATTCAGCAGGTCTGGGGGTGGGGGGCAAGGATTGCATTTCTGAGGTGCTCCCAAGCAATGCTGTCGCTGCTGGTTCCTGATCCAGGGACCTCATGTTGAAATCACTGATGTAAGGTAAGTCTTCCCAGGACTGGTGATTAAGCCTCAGGGATCTTGCACTTTTTTTTTTTTTTGAGACGAAGCCTCACTTGGTTGCCCAGGCTGGAGTGCAGCTGTGCAATTTCAGCTTACTGCAACCTCTGCCTCCCGGTTTCAAGTGATTCTCCTGCCTCAGCCTTCCACGTAGCTGGGATTATAGGCACACGCCACCATGCCCAGCTTGTTTTTGTACTTTTAGTAGAGACGGGGTTTCACCATGTTGTCCAGGCAGTTCTCAAACTCCTGACCTGAAGTGATCCACCTCCCTCGGCCTCTCAACGTGCTGGGATTACAGGCGTGAGCCCCATGCCTGGCCAGTATCTCAAACTTTGAGTTCTTTTTTCCTCTCCTTTTTCCTGAAACAGTACTTCCTGAGTGCCTTATTCTGGGATGTCTTGCGTGCCTTAGAGGTCTGGAGACCACACTTCCCCTCTATAAAGGCACTTTCTGAGTGTTAAAGGGATTTTTGCCAAGACATCAAAGACTTTGAAGATGCTCCATTACTCAGGCCTGATCTGCAGCCCAAGGTGGCTGTGGTCTCTGATACTGAGCGTTGAGGAGTGGTTTTAGAGAGGCCACATTTTGGGGACCAGATGCTGCTAATCAGGACCCTTATTGCCAGGACTCAGACATTTACATACAATCAAAGTGCGGCACAGGAGGCTGAAACCCTGCTCTCCTGCTTCCCCCACCCTCCTGCTTCCCCCGGCCTCCTTTTCTGGGTTTCTCTCCTAGTAACCCCACTCAGAGAAGACCTTTGGGGGCACCTGGACGTGTGGGCAGTCTGTGAGAGGTGCAGGCCAGAGGCAGGGTCTGCCCCCGGGACAGGCGGCCACGCCAGGCCTCAGGGGATTCATCCAGCCTCCCTGGTAGGCAAGGCCAGGGTGACTTCCCTCCATCCTCCCACTCCGATTCCAGTCACTTTGTTGGAACTCTGTATTCTGCCGTGATCTGACCACAGAGTGGGTCGCCTCTTAAGGCCTGCCATTCCCATTGCCTGAGTTCTGGACTGTGAGTGGCGTGGGTTCCTGCAGGGGGCACACAGGTCCTAGACCTCCAATAGCACAGCAGCAACTCAGGAAAGCGTGCCCCCCCCCCCCCACCCAGCGTTTCTTCTGCCCTGTGTTCCTATACATCTCCTGTTCACGGCCCAGCCGAACCCCATCCCATACTGGTCCCCGTTCACGCAGAGGTGCCTATCCACAGGAACTGCGGCAGGCAAGGCAGAACGCTGCTGTGAAAACTGAGTGAGGCTTGCCAGGGCTGCACGAGACGCCTTTGAGTGTAAATGTGTGCTCCCAGGAAAAGAAGATATACTGCTGTTTTGGGAGAAAATTTCACCCTGGTTATTTCTGGCATTTTAGGGGCAAATTGGCATTCTCTTTCCTCTGCCTCACTTCCTTGTAGCTAACTCACTCTCCTACCTTGAATTTTCAGCCCCGCGCTGCTCTCACACACGCATGTTCAGTGGCTGTGAGTTTCCATATAGGCTTTGCGTGGTCTGCTTTTCACCCTTCAGGCTGCTGGGGATGAGCAGGATGGAGAGCGAGGTGGAATCAGCATGCAGGAAGTGCCAGCATGCACACTGTCCTAAATCACCCAGCAGCGGGCATCAGAGAAGAAGGATGCAGGAAGGGCGTGCCGGTGGGCACAGTCGGGGATGGGGTTGGGCAGAGGAGGAATGATTATTTGGTAGTACATACTGTGTGTATCTCACTTTATGCTCCTCCCAAACTGCATGAGGTGGGTGTTTTTATTTCCATTTTACAGCCCAGGAATGTGAAGCCCCAGAATGAACGACGTCCAGATCACCCTGTGAATATGTGTGTGTGTCGGGGGGTGGTCAGTTTGTGCTCATCTACCCACTGTGCAAGTGTTTCTGGAGGTGAACCTCAAGGATGGATAGGAAATGGAATTGCTGGATCTGATAACCGCTTATGTGGGAGCACGAGAGTCTGCCACAATGCCACATGCTGATTTAGTCCCCAGAGAAATGAGTGTGTATGGGGCACCAGGCGTAGGTTAGGAGCTGAAGGGAAAAGGTTGCATTAGACATACCTGCCCTTGAGGAAGTCATGGCTCAGTGAGTAAGGGGAAGAAAAGTGACAGCTGGCTTTTTAAAATGGTGACATAGGTGGGCACGATGGCTCGTGCTATAATCCCAGCACTTTGGAAGACTGAGGTTGGAGGATCGATTGAGCCCAGAAGTTTGGGACCAGCTGGAGCTGTAGTGACACCCTGTCTCTACAAAAAATTAGCGGGATATAGTGGCCTGCATCCATAGACCCAGCTACTTGGGAGGCTGAGGCAGGAGGGTTGCTGGAGCCCAGCAGGCAGAGGCTGTAGTGAGCCGTGATCACACCACTGCACTCAAGCCTGGGAGGCAGAGCAAGACCCTGTCTCCAAAAAAACTGATATATTTGTTTTAAAAATGGAAATTGATGGCTAATATGAAAGGATGAAAGTCTGAGTTTCTGAGGCCATTCAAATCCATTGCTTTTATTAAAAATAATATTATTTGAGGTGAGAAGGTGTTTCAGTGACCCCAGCCCTACCCCATAATAAGAGGAGACCTGACTGTGTGCTCTCTGTAAAGCACCACGTAACTTCCCTACACCAGCTGGAGGAGGCCTTGGTACGAGTTGTCTTAAGCATTATTTTGGTAAGAGGTTGGGCACAATGGCTCACACCTGTAATGCCAGCACCTCTGGGGGCCCAGGCAGGTGAATCACTTGAGGCCAGGAGTTTGAGACCAGCCTGCCCAATATGGTAAAACCCTGTCTCTACTAAAAATACAAAAATTAGCTGGGTGTAGTGGTGGGCACCTGGAGTCCCAGGTACCTGGGAGGCTGAGGCAGGAGAATCCCTTGAACCTGGGAGGCAAAGGTTGCAATGAGCCAAGATTGTGCCACTGCACTCCAGCCTGGGTGACAGAGGGAGCTCAAAGAAAAAAAAAATAACAAAATTATTTTGGTAAGAGCTTGTCATTAATGAGACTGTCTTGTGTCCTGACAGGTGTCAGCGATGGCCGAAGATGGGAGCGAAGAGATCATGTTCATCTGTAAGTGACCCATGGACCTGCCCAAGTCCAACCCTATGTCATAGCACCACACGGGCATGGCACTTGCTGTCTGGGCAAAGCCACATCCACATTTGGTTTTTATAATATAGAAAAGCTATGTATTTAAAATTTCCCTGTGAAACATGATTTATCTCATGAGCGGTGCACTACAGGGGTGTGGTTTTAACAGGATCACCTTTCTCAGAACTGCTGGCAGAGAGCACATTGCAGGGGGTAGCACTTGATCCAGAAAACTAATCCAGGGCTAAGCAGGAGGGAAGTGCGTTAGATTTATCACGAACCTGTTAACATTGGCTGTTTTCAATTATGCTCATTCTTTGGGGAGGGTCTTGCTTTGCGTCACCGTGGGGTGACTGTGCTTGATTTGAGGTGTGCGGCGGGCCTGGAGCTTTCCCTGGGCGCATGTCCTGCGTTTGCACTCCTCATGTGCATGAGCGCCAATGGAGGCCTTGGGGACACAGGCCTCGTGCCATCCAATGCCCCCTCCCTTGCTTGTCTTTGAAGTGTCAGCATGCATGTGACTCCGACTCTAGGTCACCCTCACGGGGCCGGGGTCCCCATTTCCCAGCTTTGTGTTCTTTGGGTGTCTCCCTCCCTGGGTGCTCTGATGCTCGGATGTCTGCTTGCAGGGTGTGAAGACTGCAGCCAGTACCACGACTCCGAATGTCCTGAGCTGGGCCCAGTGGTCATGGTCAAAGACTCCTTTGTGTTAAGCAGGGCAAGGTGAGTGACCTCCATGAGCTGCTTCCACGGTCCGGGGCCTGTCATTATGCCAGCTGTGACTCCGCAGGAGCATAGCAGCCTTTGTTTCTGCAGACAGGGAGGAAGGAACACGAGGGAGAGCAGAGGCACTCCGAGTGAGTGCCAGCGATTTCCCTCCCACCGTGAACTGAGCAGCCTCTCTGCTGGGATGCACCAAAACCCATGCTTCAAAGCTCCAGAGTGAGTTTCTCTGATCCACTTCAGGGTTCTTAGGAGCCCAGCTGTTCTTGACTCAATGTGGGGGCTGCAGGAGAGTGGACTGGCCAAGGTGGTCGATGTGCCGAGCACCAGCGGTCAAGCTGAGGCCTGCTCGTCGGCTTTCTGTGCATTCCAGGTCTCAGCCTGCCAGTGGACAGTGCACACTCAGGCAGGAGGGGTTGCGGGGACAGGGCTGACACACAGCAGCTTCCAGAAGCAGCCCCTGCAGGCCTGTCGGCTCAGTGGGCAGCAGCTGTCCTGCCGTTCCACCCTTACCCGTGGAAGGCTGTGCCCAGGGCAGTCGCGCTCCTCTCCGGACCTCGGTGGCCTCTGTAAAGGGGAGAGAGTGCCGGCTCCCGTGCGGTGGCCATGGTGTTGTAGGTGACGGTACCTGGTGTGTGCTGCTGCTGCGAAGGTGGTCACCATCTCTTCAAGACTGTTTCCAGAAGCCTCCCAACTGTCCCCAACACCGTTCATTTATTTTTTTCTTCATGTGACTCAAAACAAAGAGATTAATGTTTTGGCCTCAAGTAGAGAGCGCATCCACCCGCTCCTCCCCAGAACCTCAGGGGCCGCCTGTCGCCCACGAATATTCAGCTGAGACCCCTGGTCCTGAAGTCAGACCCTCTGTGCTGGATCCTTGTCTCAGCGGCCTCCTGCCCACCCTGAGGGGCCTGTGCGCTGGGCACCCCATGCCCGCCTCGGTCCAAGGGGCCTGTGTGCTGGGCACCCCATATCCACCTCTGTCCGAGGGGCCTGTGCGCTGGGCACCCTATGCCCGCCTCTGTCCGAGGGGCCTGTGCACTGGGCACCCTATGCCCGCCTCTCTCTGAGGGGCCTGTGCTCTGGGCACCCCATGCCTGCCTCTGTCCTAGGGGCCTGTGCGCTGGACACTTCAGGCCTGCCTCTGTCCGAGGGTCCTGTGTGCTGGGCACCCCATGCCTGCCCCTGTCTGAGGGGCCTGTGCACTGGGCACCCCATGCCCGCCTCGGTCTGAGGGACCTGTGTGCTGGGCACCCCATACCCACCTCTGTCCAAGGGGCCTGTGCGCTAGACACTTCAGGCCCACCTCTGTCCAAGGGGCCTGTGTGCTGGGCACCCCATGCCCGCCTCTCTGAGGGGCCTGTGTGCTGGGCACCCCATGCCCACCTCTGAGGGGCCCGGGTACTGGGTGCCCCATGCCCACCTCTGTCCTGGACACATCCTGGGCTTGTCCCGGCTCCTGTGCCTTCCTCCCCAGACCCCATCCTTGACATTCTTCCACTTCAGTTTAAGAGGTCACGTCCTCAGTGAAACTGACCCGCTCCACTTGGCTGGAAACCCTTTCTGGTATTTAGGACGCCCGTGGCACTGGTGTCTTTCTTGGGGTGCTCTCCACACGGCTTCTTAGCAGCAAGTTCCCTGTGGTCCGTCCTCCATCGCTGGACGCCACACCAGTCTGAGCCTGTTCTGTCTCATAGCAGCCCCACCAGGGAGGCACTTGTTGCCACTGTCTTTCCCATGGGGAGTTAAACCCGCCCTTCAGTAAACAGCCCCGCCGTGGCGTGCTCTGGGTGAATCTCAACAGGGCCTTGTGGTCCGCCTCATGTAGCTAAGGCCACAAGATTACGGCTGCACTGCCACAGCCCGAGGGCGTCTTCACGACCTTGGCCTCAGTCCTCATTCGGCGCCTATTAGGAAGGCTCCTGTGTTTTGTTTCGTTTTTTTTCTTTGAGACAGGGTCCTGCGCTGTCACTCAGGCTACAGTGTAGTGGCCCAGTCTCGGCTCACTGCAGCCTCAAAATCCTGGGCTCAAGTGATCCTCCCACCTCAGCCTCCAGAGTAGCTGGGACTACGGGCGCGCACCACCATGCCCAGCTAATTTTTTGTATTTTTTGTAGAGACAGGGTTTTACCATGTTGCCCAGGCTGGTCTCAAACTCCTGGTCTTATGGAATCCTCCCACCGCACCCGGCCTGGAAGGCTTCTGTTTTATCACCGGGAGAATCATTTCAGAAGACCCCTGGTGGTCAGTGGGAGCGAGCTTTTAGGTTATCTTAACACGTAGGTCCCTGGTATGAGCACTCTCTTCTGAGCCTTGCTTTATTCCATTTCCAGGTCATCCCTTCCTCCCAACTTGGAGATCAGACGACTGGAAGACGGAGCCGAGGGGGTGTTCGCCATCACTCAGCTCGTCAAGCGAACACAGTTTGGTCCCTTTGAGTCCAGGAGGGTCGCCAAATGGGAAAAGGAGTCCGCGTTTCCCCTGAAGGTAAAGGCCGTTGCCAAACAGGAGCCGAGGAGCTGGGTGTTGATGGCCTTCCTATGCGGGAATGGGGAGAACAAACTACTGAGTTTCCATGATTAGAAATGCCTCGAAAACAGCTCTAAATATTGTAGTCTGCTTAATTTCCAAGAAAATGTTTGTTTTTATATTACAAGGGCATCAGTATTAAGTTAGTATTTTGTGATTTTCTTTTTGTTTTTCTTTTCTTTTTCTTTTTTTTTTTTTGAGATGGGCTTTTGCTCTTGTCTCCAGGCTGAGAGTGGTGGTGCGATCTCGGCTCACTGCAGCCTCTGCCTTCCTGGTCCAAGCGATTCTCCTGCCTCAGCCTCCCAGGTAGCTGGGATTACAGGTGCACACCACCATGCCCTGCTAATTTTTGTATTTTTAGTAGAGACGGGGTTTTACCATGTTGCCCAGGCTGGTCTCAAACTCCTGACCTCAGGTGATCCACCTGCCTCCGCCTCCCAAAGTGCTGGGATTACAGGCATGAGGCACTGCGCCTGGCCGTATTTTGTACTGAAAATAGTTTTGCAAAATATTAAAGAGTGTATTTAAAACATATGTAGGAGAAACCCCGAATGCCGACTCCAGCTGTCCTGCACCTTCTGCTGCTGTCGCAGGCTTTCTGAGGCAACGTCTTGCGGGGCCGCATCACTCTAGTTATTTCCACACCTGTTCACAGCGTTTGGTAGTTTGCAAAGCTCTTTCAAAGGGAAGGTGTTTGTTGAGGCAGTGGTGAGACGTTGGGCATAGTACAAAGTTTGGTAGCTCTAAAAAGCACATCACACTGAGTGAGAGAAGACAGTGGTTCTCTACTTTTACGTGAATTTGAGAAAACTAAAATGCATGTAAATTGCAAGGCAGGCTCCGGAATACTTAAAAAATGAGCCCTCTTGAAGGCCTGTGGGGCCAGGTGAGGCGGGTTTTTACTGTTCCCATGCCTGCCCTCAGTGTCGTACCCCAAGCCAGCCAGTCTTCAGAAATATCTGTGAAATAAACAAAGGAGGAATGGGTTGCTAGTCGGCAAACTTTTCTTAGAGACCCTTAAAAGGGATCCGCTTGTTTTAGGACAGGCAGCAGAAGTCAACAAGCTTGGGGTTTTGGAAGTCCTTTGAAAACTGAGCTTGGAAGGTAGATTTCAGCAAAAAGGGAAAAAAGGGAAAGACACTTTATTTGTTTACAAAGAGAAAGGAGGGAGGGAGGGAAGGGAAGGAAGGAAGGGAAGGAAGGAAGGGAAGGAAAGAAAGTTTTACGTTGAAGAAATACGTAGCAGTAACTAAACCAGCCTCTGAAAGGCCGTCGGCTACCTGCCTGTCCTTTGCAGCACCTGTCTGGTTGATGTACACAGTTGGTGTGGGTGCATGGTTGGGGGCCAGGCCCCTTTAACGAAGTCAATTGTGCCCATTTGGTGGTCTTTCAGCTACTCGATTCTGAAGGTCACCGCCTGGCACTGCGTTCTCAGTGCACATTCCAGCATTCAGCTCCTGTGTGCCCACCAGAGCTAGGGTTCTGCCAGCTGGGAGCACGCCTTCCTCAGCAACTGGGGGTCATTAGGTGGCTGGTGGTCCCCCACCCCCGACTCTCACTTCCAAGGGCTCTGTCCTTAGAGAGGCCTCTCTGGGAGAAGCTTAGGAGTGGGGAGAGCTGCCCTCCTATACTCAGGTGGTTGATCTGAACTTCAAAATATTTCTCTCCCTACTGCCTGCCTGCCTGCATTTAATCCATAAAGAAATAGTGCTGCTTTATAGCCGCGGAGGCAGCTGGTAAAGCCCAAGGAACCCAGCATGCCTGTGGCAGAGCTGGGAGTAGAACTCAGTGTCCCAGTTCCCAGTGGGCCGTCTGTGGAGCCTAGGTGTCCCCGTGACACCTGGACTAGAGGTGGAGCTCAGGTGTCCACTCAAAGCCCACCTGCACCAGGACTAGAACCTCAGTGTCCCCATGCCCACTAGAACCTGATTAGAACTTGAGTTCTGCACCTGGGCTGTGAGTCACACTCAGGTGTCCCAGTGACACATGGACCCGTTGGCTGTGTCTGCTGCTTCCTTTTGCCTGTGACTAATCTGACCTGTTGAAGCCACAGGGTCTACCTGTGATCCTCCCACCTCAGCATCCTGTACGGGAGCCCTTCTGGCCTCTGACGTGGCACTGTGTAGATGGGTCCCTCAGCACCCGCCCCCCACACGCTGACACACAGATGGGTAATCTGCCATTTCCCTGGCTTCTTCCTGGGCCGACTCACCCTCAGGTGTTCCAGAAGGACGGACACCCCGTGTGTTTTGACACCTCCAACGAGGATGACTGCAACTGGATGATGCTGGTGCGGCCGGCCGCGGAGGCTGAGCACCAGAACCTGACGGCCTACCAGCATGGCAGCGATGTGTACTTCACCACCTCCAGGGACATCCCCCCGGGCACTGAGCTGCGCGTGTGGTATGCGGCCTTCTATGCCAAGAAGATGGACAAGCCCATGCTGAAGCAGGCATGCTCCGGCGCCCACGGTACGTGGCGGCCCCTGGTCCTGGGCCCACCTTCCCTTGTGCCTCGCCGAGGCGTTATGGCCCCCTGGCTCTGTGCTGACCCCACGCTGATGAGGTGGGTTGTGTGGGGCCAGCTGCTGGGATGCAGAAAGCGGAGGGGCAGAGAGTCAGGTCTGTCTTTCCGCTTCTTAAACATCCTTGGTTAGTGTGGGCATGCGGATGTAACACAAGCTGACACAGTCAGGCAGTGTTTAACAACAGAGATACATTCTGAGAAATGTGTCCTGGGGCGATGTCTTTGTTACTGGAGCACCATAGAGCGCACTCTCACGCACCTTGATGGCATGTCCTGCTACCCACCCAGGCCACACGGTGTAGCTTGTTGTTCTAGGCTGCCGGCCTGCCCAGCATGTGCCTGTCCTGGACACATGGTATTTGTCCGTGGCAACACAGACCAGGTAGTACGGGAAAAGTACTGCATTATGATCTTCTGGGACCACTGTCGCTGACTGAAACGTTGTTATGCAGTGCGTGACTGCTGAGCTCTGCCCTGGGGGCTACATCCTGTGACTCATCCTCCTGATCCCATGAGGCAGGGGTACTTGCCCTGTCTCTGGACAGAGGACGCAGAGCACAGACAGGTGAAGGAACTGAGCCCAGGTCACAGTGAAGTAGATGAAGAAATCAGGATTGGTCCCTGGCCTCCAGCTGCAGTGCTGCTGTTCACCATGCAGTGGCCTCCTCCCAGATTTCAGGGGAGTGTGTGTGCGCGCGCATGTATCTGTGTGTGTGCGTGCGCATGTGCGTATCTGTGTGCATGCGTGTGCGTATCTGTGTGTGCGCGCACATGTGAGTATCTGTGTGTGCGTGCACATGTATCTGTGTGCGTGCACATGTGCTTATCTGTGTGTGTGCGAGCATGTGCGTATCTGTGTGTACGTGCGTGTGCGTATCTGTGTGCGCATGCATATGCGTATCTCTGTGTGCGTGCGCATGTATCTGTGTGTGCATGCACATGTGCGTATCTGCGTGTGTGTGTGTGTGGGCATGTGCGTATCTGTGTGTGCGTGCGTGTGCCTATCTGTGTGTGAGTGTGCATGTGCGTATCTGTGTGTGTGCGGGCATGTGCGTATCTGTGTGTGCGCGGGCATGTGCGTATCTGTGTGTGTGTCTTTGTGTGCACGCGCATGTGCGTATCTGTGTGTGTGTGCGTGTGCATATCTGTGTGTGTGTCTGCGCATGTGCGTATCCGTGTATGCGCGCATATATGTGTATCCGTGTGTGTGCTTGTGTGCGCGCTTGTTCAAAGAAAGCCCTAGTGGAGGTATGTGAGTGATCTCCCAAATCTAGCATTCCTTTAGAAAAGCAAATCACAGTGCCTGTCCTGCTAACCCGGGGTCGGGACACCGCTTTCCCCACCAAGCGGGTCTGTTGAACTTTAAATCTTTCTCATCCGTGTTGTGGGTCTTTTTGGCGTAGATCCTCCTCATGAAGCCTGAAGAAACCGTAGGAACTTCCTGATATTTGGTGTCTTCCGACCTGCAAAACATCAATTTCATATAGCAGAAGCTAACACTACCCAGGAGCACACATTATCTGTGGTTGCCGTGAAGAGTCTTGCTCAAGGGGGAGAAATAGATATTGATTCCCCTCACCCCCCACCCAAATGACCTGATTCTCACATGACCCTTGTTTCCTTGTTTATAAATGCAGTGTAATCCAAAATATTAGTAGCTCCGTAGCGTAAGATTCTTCACAGATTTGGAAGGTTTTTATCTGTCCTGTTTGTCAGTATGATCAAGGGTTTGTAAAATGCACCTGGTTGTCCCTAATCCCAGGTGGGCAGATAAAGCGGAGTGAGGGAGGAGTCCGCAATGGGCTGTGTGTGAGTGTCCCTGGGCCGCATGGGAGTGTCTCATGAGAGTGTCCCGGCGCTGTGTGGGAGTGTCCCAACTCTATGGGAGTGTCCCAGTGTTGCATGGGAATGTTTCTGGGCTGCCTGGGAGCGTCCTAGCACCGCATGGGAGTGTCCCGGTGTTGCATGGGAGTGTCCTGGCGCTGTGCTGCCCTCATAAGCCACCACCAACCCCAGTGGCTTTCAGGTCAGAAGTGTGCCCTCCCACAGCGGTGGAGTCCAGACATCCAAGATCAAGGTGTCAGCAGGGCTGGCTCCTTATGGACACCTGGAGGGAGACTCTGTCCCGGGCCTCTCCACGGCCTCTGGTGGCGGCCGGCACAGTGGGCTTTTGCGTCCGTTGGCTTGTGGCTGCGTCACTCCAGTCTCTGCCTGTCTTCTCCCCCATGTCTCTGTGTTCTCTCTACATAAGGCCACCAGTCATTGGATTTAGGCCTCTCCAGTCCAGCATGACCACACCTTAATGTGATGCCATCTGCAAGGATCCTCTCTTAAGGGCTGTAGGTGGGTGTGAATTTCGAGGAGCAACTGTTGAAGCCATTATGAGCCCTGTGAGGGCTGGGTGGAGAGGAGCCGCTGGGGATGCTGCTGGGGAGTGTCAGCGGGGAGCCAGACAGGGTGGCTCTCTGCAGGGCCCGCAGGGGTGGCAGCGTCCTCTTCTGCCAGGATGGTAAAGGGAGCTGAGTGTACTCGGGGCTTCGCATCCTTCACAGATGTGTTTGCAGAAAAAGACCGTGGCTTTGTGGGGAGTTCTTTAAGAGTGAAAGGGACAAAAAGAACTTGGAGAAACCCACTGCGCTTCACCCAGCTGCTCATAGCCCCACCCTCTTGGCTTTGCCAAAACCAGATACCTGGCCTGGCCTGGCCCGGCACCGGAGAGGCCCCCGTGGCAGCACCTGCTGGGTCAGGGGCCATTTCCCAGTCCTGCGAGGCTGGGCTCTCCAAGCAGAGCCCAAGTAACTGTGATCATCGGGACCTGTGTCTGGAATCCCTGAAGGCCTAGGCAGCTGGCAGCGGGTGTGCCCATGGCCAGCCCAGACTGCAGCTGCGCTGGGGTTGGGGTTCTGAGATGCTGGCCTTGGCCGTTTACCCCTGGTCAGTTTGTATCCTGGGTGGTGCCCTCACCACTCTCCAGGCTAAGGGCGAAGCAAAGGTTGCCCCCTCTTACTGGAACTACAAGCGTTTTGTACTCATTTTCCATGCTGAAGACCCTTCAGTCTGGAGCTAAGTCTGAAGCAATAGATTTAAATGAAGTCAGCCTGGGACTGTGTTGTTCAATAGAGTCACCTCCTGATTCCGGAGTTTCTAGGGTAATTCCCATTCCTCCCTAAAACCTCTGAGAGCAAAACGGGACTTTTAATCATTCTACCAGGACGGTCTGCATGAATGGGAAAGTATGATCACCTGAGCACAGCGTAAACCTAAACAAGGTTTTTAATTGGGGAATAAATAAACAACTTAGTTGCTCTTAGATTTCAGAAATGCTTTTTAGGATGGTCACTTGTGTTCGGGGACAGATGGCAAGCAGTTATTTCTAGAGAAGTAGTGAACACTGTGGTTCCTATCCACACACTGGCTGGTTGGGCTCCTCCTTTCCTTCCCTTCCCGAGAGAGCCCCTGTTGAGCTCCAGCTTGGTCCTCGAAGTGACGCCGGCTGCCATGGTGGACTTCCCCTGGGTCCACCTGCTGGCTGTTCAAATAGCAACCCAGCAGCCGCATCAGCACCCCCTCCCTCAACACACACTGCCTCTCACCCTCTGCCACCTACCTGGCTCTTTCTTCCCTGGAGCCCCTTCTCCCTGAGCCCCCGGGGGTCCCTCTCCAGGCACAGGAGCGCTTCCAGAGCCCTGCCCACCCAGTGCACCCAGGTCCAAGCAGAGTCTGAGTGGTGTGTCGAGCACCTCACCTGGCGGAAGCGATGCACTGGAGCTCCATGCTACCCGCGTCTCAGAAATGAGTATCTTGTTAGATGACAAGACCTTCGAAGAGAGGCCAGAAGCATCCAGAAAGCTGGTCCCTTGCATAGCTCTCACTGTTTAGCCTGTGAAGGCCTGGAATTCCTGGGGTAACTGTAATTCCACTCCTGTTCAGCAACGCGGCCTCCGGGGTGGACACGCCCAGAGAGAATGCTGCTGCGTGGTGGGAGGACAGGAGCCTTTTGAGACATTGTCACACCTCTGGCCCACTGGATGTAGGCAGAGTGATGTGAGTGGCCTCCAGGGCCATGGGTGTGCTCCTAGAACCGTACTGATGGCCGATGAACCCAGGAACTGCCTTCCTATAAATCACTCAGTGTGGTGGTCCAGTCTTTCTTGGTGAGCGTCAGAGCTCCCAAGACTTATTGACTTAATTCTGCTTCTTCTTTCATTTGCTCCAAACATGCATCTTTGTATAGAAATCAGTCAATTTACAGATCAGTGGAGCTGTCTTCTAAATACAGAGAAAGTTTGGTTTTGTACTGAAGGAGCAGTAAAACATCCCTTTAAAAGTTACTTATTATTGTTTTCTGGTAGTGGGTTTACTTTTCTAGTTAGCTCTTTTTCTTTGTTTGTTGTTTTTTGAGATAGGGTCTGACACTGTCACCCAGGCTGGAGTGCAGTGGCATGATCATGGCTCACTGCAGCCGCCCTCCTGGGCTCAAGTGATCCTCCCACCTCAGCCTCCCTAGTAGCTGGGACTACAGGTGTGTGCCACCACACCCAGCTATTTTTTTTTTTAATTTTTATTTTTAGTAGAGATGGGTCTTACTATGTTGCCTAGGCTGGTCTTGAACTCCTGGATTCAAGCAATCCTCCCACCTCCCAAAGTGCTGGGATTCCAGGCGTGGACCACTGTGCCTGGCCTTATCTTTTTCTTGAGCTCATATTACGATTGATTTTCTTTCTTTACACAAACCTGAACCTGCTGACAGATGGAGAGGGCAGCCCAAGAAGCATCCTGGATCTTCATGGGAGAGAGCGTGGGGCCCAGAAAGAGAGTGTTGTGGGGGCACCATGCCAGCAAGGTGTGGTTATGGGACATCTGTCCCCACAAGCCTCTGCTCCCTTTTACACGTGCTCTCTAGAATCCGCTGCTTGAAGAATCCCACAAGATATCGTGGACAAATGGACATGAGAGCCAAAGTCCCATTTCTCGCCTTCACAAACACACATGGGTTCCAAAGAGAGAACATTTTCAAAATCACCTTTCTAGAAAATATAAACACATTTTATAACTTGCAGAAACTAGAGGTGCATGTAGCATCACTGCCGTAACTCAACTGTTGTCGCCATTTGATGAGCATTTTCTCGTATTTTTAAATTTTAATTTAATTTTTTTGAGACAGAGTCTTGCTCTGTCACCAAGGCTGGCATGTAGTAGCCTGATCTCAGCTCACTGCAACCTCCACCTCCCGGTTCAAGCAATTCTCTTGCCTCAGCCTCCCAAGTAGCTGGGATTACAGGCATGTACTGTCACGCCCAGCTAAGTTTTGTATTTTTGGTAGAAATGGGGTTTCACCCTGTTGGCCAGGCTGGTGTTGAACTCCTGACCTGAAGTGATCCACCTGCCTCAGCCTCCCCAAGTGTTGGGATTATAGGCGTGAATCACCAGACTGGCCCCTGTGTTATTTTAAAAACCAGCACTGATGACATATAGTTTACACGCAGTAAGACTCAACAATTTTAAGCGTACAGCTCAGAGACTTGTTTTTTTTTTGTTTTTTTGTTTTTTTTTTTTTTGAGACAGATTATGGGTCTGTCACCCAGGCTGGAGTATAATGGTGTGATCATTGCACAATGCAACCAAACACTCTCGGTTTCAATAAATTATTTTGCCAAAGACACCCCAGAAGCTGGAAA